>PVJS01044859.1:0-16487 GCA_004027185.1 Glis glis
ATTTTTTTCAGCTGCTCATGGAACTTTCTCTAAAATAGACCATATCCTAGGCCACAAAGTGAGTACTAGCAAGTTCAAAAAATGTGACATAATCCCCTGCGTCTTTTCAGACCATAATGGAATGAAACTAGAAATCAACTATAAGAAGACCCAGAGAAACCTCATAAACACGTGGAGACTGAATACCACACTGCTGAATATGGAATCGGTAAAAGAAGAAATAAGGGGAGAAATTAAGAAATTCCTAGAAACAAATGAAAACAGAGAAACATCATATCAAAATCTCTGGGACACCCTGAAGGCAGTATTAAGAGGAAAATTCATAGCACTGAGTGCCCACATAAGAAGAACAGAAAATCACCAAATAAAAAACCTAATGACACACCTCAAGGCCCTTGAAAAACAGGAACAGTCTAACCCCAAAGCTAGTAGAAGACAGGAAATTATTAAAATCAGAGCAGAAATCAACGAAGTAGAGAATAAAAAAAATACAAAAAAATCAACAAATCCAAAAGCTGGTTCCTTGAAAAAATAAACAAGATAGATAAACCACTAGCCAACCTAACCAAAAGAAAGAGAGAATTGAACCAAATTACTAAAATAAGAGATGAAAATCAAAACTACCCTGAGATTTCACCTAACACTAATTAGAATGGCAATCATTAAAAACAAACAACAAATGCTGGCGAGGATGTGGAGAAGTAGGAACTCTAATACACTGTTGGTGGGATTGCAAATTAGTGCAACCACTTTGGAAAACAGTGTGGAGGATCCTCAGAAGAATGGGAATGAACCTACCATATGACCCAGCAATACCACTTCTAGGAATCTACCCAAAAGAAATGAAACCAAACTACCAGACTAATGCATGCGCATCTGTGTTTATAGCTGCACAATTCACAATTGCCAAACTTTGGAACCAGCCAAGGTGTCCATAGACAGATGAATGGATCACAAAACTATGGGATATGTACACAATGGAATTTTATGCAGCCATAAAGAAGAACAAAATTACATCATTTGCAGGGAAATGGAGAGCACTGGAGAACATTATGCTAAGTGAGATTAGTCAGTCACAAAGAGTGAAAAGTCGGATGTTCTCCCTAATATGTGGAAGCTAGGGAGAATGGGACTTAGAAGGAACTCCAGACAAAGAAGGAGAAAACTTTAGATGAGCAAAGAAGGCGACCTAACTGAGGGAGATGGTAGGGAGGAAGAGGGAAATACACTAATGCACATGATGTGTATAAACAAACTTATCAGAGTTGATCACTATGCTGAGCATGGAAAGGAGAGAAGAGGAAGGGAATGGGGTGGGATTTGAGGGAGGGCTAAATGAGCAATGTGTGTATGCATGCTTCTGATACCCTGACACTTACCAAAATGTATAAATACAATGCACCAATAAATGTAATAAATAAAATTAATTAATTAATTTAAAAAAGAATGAACTGTAAACTCCTTGTCTGAATGTGGTAAATAGAAGCCCCTGAGCAAAGACCGGGAGACATTCTGAGCATTTAAGGAAATCGCTGTCCAATCTTGGCTGACCAAGATTTCAGTGGTCAAACGTGACAATGAGTACAGACTTCAGAGTCTGTGACAGTCAATCTAGTTTGTCAACTTGACCTGATCGTGACACACCCAAGATCATGTGACTTTGGGTGTGTAACAGCAGATTAAACAGAAAGCCTGCCCTGAATGTAGGCAGCAGGATTCTGACAGGTGCAGGGCTTAGATAAAAGAGGGAGAAGCCGCGTAGAGCAATGCGCGACTCTTTCCGAGGAAAACGCATCTGCTCTCGCCTGAGATCGTCAGCCGCCGGCTTCGCCGTTTCTCTGAAGAGCTTCTTGATCTTCTCAGCCTCCAGCCCTTCGAACTGAAAGTTCACCATCGTTTCTCCGAAGAGCTTCCTGATCTTCACGTCTTGGACTGGGACTGAATTAGTGGTTGTTCCGATCCTAAGACTCCAGCTCTTAGACCACTCGACCAGCTACTGGTTCCTCTGACTCTCCACGTGCAGTCAGAACCTGGGACTACATTGCTTCAAACTGTAAGCCCATCTGATAAATCCCTTTTTCAAATATATTCATTCTGTGAATTCTGTTGATCTAGTGAACCCTGACCAATACAGAGTCTAATAGTCTGAACAAGTCATTCAACAAACAGCAGGTTAGGTTTGGAAAAGTACTCAACAAATGATAACTACTACCATAAAAGAGCAACAACAACAAACCCAGGGAAGGGAGAAGAATTTGATTTCCAGAGCATCACTTTATATTACTTATGTTATTTTAACTGGCCAGTTTTGAGACAAAAATAATACATCAGACATGTAAAGAAACAGAAAAATATGTCTGATACACAGAAAATAAAAAGCAATAGAACGGTCCCTGAGGAAGTCCAAATATTGAGCATACTAGACAAAGACTTTAAATCAGCTAAATATTAAAGAGTTTAAAGAAGTCAATAACTAAAGAGAAACACATCCAATAAACTAAAGAAAACTATGAGAACCAAGTCTCATCAAATATTTAATAGCACCAAAGAGAGAAAATTTATTTTTAATGAACCAAATAGAAATTCTGACAAATGGAAATTAAATAATTAAAATGAAAAAATAGCCAGAAGGACACAAGGGAAGATGTCAGTGAGAAGAAGAATCAGGAAACTTGAGGTATGACAACTAGGATTACCCAATCTGAATAACTGAAAGAAAATGGAATTAAGAAAAAGAATGTGTCTCATAGGCCTGTTAGACACCAAAAGCATATGCATATGAAAAGAGAGATAAAGGGGCAAAAATGGTATTTGAAGAAATATGACCAAAATTGATGAAAAACGCTAATCTATATATTCAAGAAGCTCAACAAATTCCAGGTAGTATGAGGTCAAGGATAGTCTGAACTAGCCATTCCATATTCCAACAGCTAAAAAGCACTTATGGGGAGAATCTTAAATGCATACAAGGGATCCTCAACAGGATTAATAGCTGTTTTCTCATCAAGAACCACTGGGATAAGAAGGCAATGGGATCACATATTAAAAGTGTGAAAAGAAAGACTTCTTTTTTTTGACACCAGTCAACCAAGACTTCTTTATCCAGCAAAAATGACCCTTCTAAAATGACAGGGAAACTTAAAATCCACACATTAAAAAAAAAACTAAGATAAATTATTGCTAGCAAACACGCTTTGCAAGAAATACTTAAGGGAGTCCCTCAGGCCAAAATGCAAGTTTAGACAGATTAAATTACATGGAGAAATAAGAAGCACTATCCAGGTAAATATAAAAGTTTAAATTAAATCTTTGTAACACTCTTTTCTCCTAATTGATCTAAAGGGTAATTATGTAAAACAATAACTAAAAATTTGTGGTGATGGGCATACAATGTGTAAAAGAACAGTACAAAGGAGGTGAAGACGAGAACAAAATATCTAGAGTGAAGTTTTTACAGTTTTAATAGTAAATTGGTATTACTCCAAACTAAATGGTTATAAATTATTATGTTAATTGTAATCCCAGAGCAACAACTAGAAAAAATCTTTAAAATGACAAATATTAATGGATAATTTTGTATATACATATACATGACAAAGGGATTTAAAGGGTACAGTAAAAAGTATCTATTTAACACCAATAATGGAGTAATACAAGAACAACAACAAAAAAGAATTAGACATAGAACATAGCAAAACAAAGAGCAGATAACAAATGTAAATCCTATTTCGTCAGTGATTACATTACATGAAAATGGATTAAATACTCCAATCAAAAGGCAGAGACTGGCAGGATGGGTTTTTTAACATGATCCAACTATATGCCATCTACAAGAGATACACTATAGAGTCAAAGACAAATAATTTGAAAATAAAATGATGGAAATAATTTGAAAGTAAAAATAATTTGAAAGTAAAATATATATACACACAGTGCCAACAGTAACCAAAAGACATCTGGAGCAACTACACTAATATCACATAAAATAGGCTTGAAGTAAAAAATTATTACTAGAAGCAAATAAAAACAGGTATAATGACTGAGAGTTAACCTATTAAGAATAACAATTATAAGCATATATTCACATAAAAACAGAGCCCAAAAATACAAATATGTGAAGTAAAAACTGAAAGAACTAATGAGAAAAATGGGCAATTCAATAACAATGACTAGAATACTCAATATCTCATTTCCAAAAATGTATCAAATAAGACAGAAGATAAACAAGGAAATATAAGACTGGAATGATACTATAAACCAACCTGATCTAACAGACATCTACAAAACACTCCACCCAACAACAGTAGAATTCACATTTTTCTTAAGGATATATAGAACATTCTCCAGGATACAACATTTTAGGCCATAAAACAAGTCTAAATAAATTTAAAGGAATTTAAATCATACAAAGTATGTTCTCTGAACTCAATGGAATGATATTAAAAATTAATAGGGGAAGAAAACTTGGAAAATTTACAAATATGGAAAAATTAAACAACAAATAGATTAAAGCAGAAATCAAAAGATTAATCAGAAAATATTTTAGAAAAAAAAACCCAAACTCAACATACCAAAGCTTATGTTATACAGTGAGAGCTGTGCTTGAAGGGAAAGTTATAGCTGTAATCACCTAAAATGAAGAGGAAGGAAGGTTAAATTAATAATTTAACCTTCCATCTTAGGAAACTAGAAAAAGATGAGCAAACTAAACCCAGAGCAAGCAGAAGGAATAAAATAATAAAGATTAGAGCAGAAACAAATGAAATAGAGAATACAAATTAGAAAAAGAAGAAAATTAAAGTTGGTATCTAAAAAGATCAACAAAATTAGAAAACCTTTAGCCAGACTAAGAAAAGTAGAAAGATGACTCACATTTACTAATGTCAAAAATGAAAAAAGGCATTACTTAAGAACTTACAGAAATAAGAGGATGAATGAGTATATGCCAAAAAGTCAGATAATCTAGATAAAATGGACAAATTCCTAGAAAAAAAGCAAACTACCAATACCAACTCAAGAGTCAATAGATTATTTGAACCTATAACAAGTAAAGAGATGGAATTACTAATCAAATCAGGTCATATGATTTGTCTAATATGCTTTAATGTTTCCATCTTTAAGTATACATTTATGGTCTATTTTGAAGATTTGCAATATGTAATGTGAAATGTCCCATAGGTGGGGGTAATAATGTTTATGTGAACAACACAAGGACATTGTTATCAAAATTGAGTACTATACTACTCCAATTTGCTTTTATAACATTTGCTTATTTCTGTTCCCACAGAGAAGAACCAAGTGAGCATTTACAATTCTCTCCCCATTTTCAGGACCAGAAAGAATTCCAGCAAACATAATTCTTAATCTTTATGAAATCAGCAAGATGGTGGCTTTTGGAATCAAGCCAGGCAGAAGTTCCAGATTTTTTGCTTGTATTACCTGTGGAAGCCAAGACAAGTATCTGAGAATCCATTTCCTCATTCTATGGGAGACTATAAGAATAATATTGCTTTCTTCTCTGCACCTACTGTGTGCCTCATACTCTTCTCAGGGAAGCAAAACATGGCTCTTCTGTGGTGGTTGTTAGAAAGATACTGTTAGTAATGATTAATATCTTTCCCTTCATTCTGTGATTAGTGTGGAATTATAATTTAAAAATTAAAAACACAATCAATCAGTAGGCCTGCAGATCATCCTGCTTAACAGTGAAAATAATTGATGAATATTTTACAGGTGGTGAAATGTAGATTACTAAGATTTCTAGGTCTTTAGAGAGGTTTCTTATCTTTATGTGTCCCCAGAGTACAGAGAGTGGAGAGAAACACTGGCAAAGCTGGGCGAATACACCCAGTACTTAATGAATGAAATATGTAACAGGGCCTTAATGAATGAAATATGTAACAGGGCCTACATATTTCCCAACAAAATATAGGCCTGTTGAAAAAATCAGGCCTGTTGAATTCATACTCTGTATAAACCATCTGGGAAATAATTCACCAACTCAGAAATCAAACAATCAGGCAAAGAATGTTAGCATCCAAAAATTAAAGATTAAGGAGTGGTCACAGGACCACAGGACAGAGGACATGCACTTTCTAAATGAAGTGTGACCTGTGGCCAAGCTCAAAGGTGCAGAAGAACTTTATGACAGAGGAAATTCACAGCACTTTCCATCACTGGAGGGAGCAAGGCTTAAAGTAAGGGGCAAATGACAATCGGCCTTGCTGAGTCATTTCTACCAATAACAAGAACTAAGGCAAGGCAAAGAATGAGGTCAACTGGACTTATCCCAATTTCCACCTGATGACAAGTTCTGCCCATAAAAAAAAAAAAAAAGCCTTCCTCACAGTATCCTCAGTTAGATCTGACACTGCCCTAACTCTGAACTACATCTAGCACCATCTAGTGAAATAACTTAGAATACTTAGTTTTTTAAAAAACAAAACTAAGAAATGGTTAAAAACATAAATCCAGGAAAGTTGTGGGTTTCTTTTAGGATGGAATGGTGTGTGTGGGGGGGGGGTGCCAATGGTATTACCTGAAATACGTTTCTGAACTGCAGAAGGATGTATTAAATTGAATCAGTCACTTGCTATGGTTATCATCCTCAGGCATGGGCTCAGCTTTGGGGGAAAGAAATGTTGGCATAAAGAAGAATGGAAAAGACTAGCGGTGGAGGTGAGTTGGGAATAAACCAGCGACCTGTAAATTCCTGAGAAGAGGGGAATGTGAGTCTCTTTCCAACTTCTTGCTAGTGATGTCTCATTGATAGCTTGCAATCAGCTGTGGTAGGAGAACTTATACATGCAAACTGGCAAATCCTGCAGATCAAGGTTACCCACTCCCAGAGAGCCAATTGTTAAACACTTAGTACACCACTGGACCATACCAACCTCTGACCCTCCCGACTGATCACAGTCCTTGCGGATGGAGGCCAGAGAGTTGGACTGGTGATGGCCAGGGGGCTGCAAGCCAAAGAAAACGGAGTCTGAACAGCATGTAGTCGATGTGCTAACTGGTGGCTGCTAAGCCCTTGTCAAAAATGTCAAAATTACCCAAACTTATTTTAGAAATAGCAGTTCAAGCTACTTCATCTTTCAACAGCTGGAAATGCCTCCAGCACCTTGGAGAAGAGGTAAATTGGGGTAGTGATTCTTAGCGAGTGGTAACTGCTATGCAAGCGGGGTACAGGAGGGGCTTGGAGTTGGCAAAGTCAGTGCTTGATGGGACTTGACTTTCATCAGTGGGGCAGACTTGAGCGATTCAGACACTGGGTTGCTTCTTCAAGTAGAAGTTAGACCAACTGGTGTCAGTGGTCCTTCCTTCCTTCCTTCCTTCCTTCCTTCCTTCCTTCCTTCCTTCCTTTCTTGCTGGGAATAGAACCCAGAGGCCTTTTTCCTCAGAGTTACACCCCCAGTCCTTTTTATTTTTACTTTAAAACAGGGTCTCACTAAGTTGCTGAGGCCAGCCTTGAACCTGTGATACTCCTGTTTCAGCTCCCAAGTACTGGAATTGCAGGTGCTTGCCACAATGCCTGACTCGTTTTATTTCTTTAATAAATGGAATTCTTTTCTTCAATTCATTTACGTCCAATAGCAATATCTTCATGTACACACTACAGTGTCATTTAAAAACTCAGCATCCCTGGGAGGTTTCCAAGGGTAGATTATTTCCAAGAGTCCAATTTCCTTTCCAGCACTGATATTCCAAACAAAGAATTGACTGATGATCCTCTGCATTTCTCTCCTCCCCGTTTTACATAGAGGAAGAGCCTCCCCCCCCCTTTCTACCCAATGTAAAGGGTCTCAGGAGTGGGGGCAAAAAGCTGCTTCTCTCCACACATGCCGCAGGGGCTCCACTCCAACTGGGCTTTCACCTGCCAATTGTTAATCATAGATGGTCTTCAAATCAGAAGGACTTGATGCTGATGGAAATCATATCTGGACAAGAACTCTCCATCCATTCCACAAACTGAGTGGTGCTGGGTGTCTAGTTGCACCGATGGGTACTGATCCTGTTTCTAAGTCCTGGTCCTGTAGGAACATGGTTAGAAAATCATAATTTTTATCGGGAGATAATAGTCAAGGAGGGTTATGTTTTCTGAAGCTTTTTTGTTTTTTACTATTCATAGTCAAGAACAGAAAAGGCACTTGGTCATTTCAAAGCCGACATCCTCTCCACGGACAGCCTGTTGCTTTCTCACTTGAAGGTGATTGTGGTTCTAAGTGTCCCAAGTTCGTGCAGATGAAGGAAGAGTCTCCTTGCCCTTTAGCAGTCACCGAGGGCCATGGCTGCATGACAGAGGTCGCACAGCAGTGGGCCATGCGCCAACTCTCATCTCTATAGCGTTAGAGAGGAGTTCGCATTCGTGGCCAACATTTAAAACTAGAAAATATCAAGAGAATTTAAATTTCTGACATTTCTTGGGCAAAATGAATAGATATAGAAACATCGGGTCTACATTCCTGCCTGGCATCCATCAGCTGGGCTGAGAGTAACCATGTCCTGGCAGAGTACACACACTACTGTATGCCACGGTCCCCGTTGCCACACCCTGCCCGAGTGCCCATCTGTTACCTACCTGGCCTTGCTTAAATTACAAGGCCAGGTAGGTAACAGATGCTTAAATTGCAAGTCCAGGTACCCAGACCTGGCTGTATCCAGCTGGGCTACCAGTGACACTGGGCCTGTTTGGAGAAAAGTGAGGACAATTCTTAGATGCAACACACTTAAAGTCACCCAGGCCTGAGACCCACCTGAGACCCAGGCCCAGGGTCCTGTCCTAAGGGATGGAGATGCTCTTTGAAGGCAAGCGCACACTCTAGTCACCTGCAGACTGAACTTCTGAGCTGCCTTCAGAGTTTATGGTTGAGGATATTTATTTCTGAATTTAATGACACTGGGAGCCACAAGTCTGCCTGCAGTATCAATTTTTCATTAAAAAAAAAAAGGAGAAAAGCTATTGAGTCAAATGTTCCCAAGAGCGCCTGGTCTAGAGAATAGTGTATTTATAGCTTGGATACACTGCCATGAATGCCTTGCTCAGTGGAGAAGAGCAGTAAGAGCTACCATTATTGAACACTTGTTCTGGGTCCACTTTCCATTCTCACAATCACCCAACGGGTGCACAAATGAGGAATGCAAGGCTCAGAGAGGTTCATGAACTTGAGCAAGTCACACAGTTTGTTACTTAACAGAACTAGCAGTCGGCACACAGGCTGACTGCAAACCCGTGCCTTGTCTACTATGTAAAACGGTCTTTTGTACTCTTCAGTGCAATTTCTTAAAAGATTTTTTTCCCTTGAGACCTGTTACAAGTTTGTGAGGTGGAAGAATTATTATCTACACTGTACAGATGAAAAGTTAAAGTACAAAGAATTTCTTAATTTAATAATTAGTAACTAAGAACTAATAATCAGGTTTCCAACATCTAATCCAGGATTCTTTCCACTCCATCAGACCAAAAGTCTACTTTGAGAACGTCTGTGTCGTTCTCTTTAGTTGTTGAATGTTAGCATTGTGATGTTTTTATATCATGGAAATATTTTATGTCATAATGCATGTTTCTCTTAATGAAAGAATTTTTAATTTGAAAATAGGGCTAGAAAATGGAGCAAAATAAAAATCCTAGATTGTTCTGCTCATTCAAATAACCATGCTTCTTTTAAGGTAGGGAGTGAAACTTCGCTGTAACTGAGCTCTATTTATAATTACGGAGACACATTTAGTCTTTTGTGGCAAAGGCAGTTGACAAGGAAAATAGGTCTGGGTAAAATGCTTTTTTTTTTTTTTGTTTTTTCAAAATAGCATAACCTAGTTTAGAAGCAACAGAAGTTACCAAAGCGAAGCCACAAACTAAGAATTTTTTTTATTTTAATGGTAGAGGGGGAGATCAGTGGTTTAAACAGATTGAACTTTGGTGTCAGAGGATCTATTTTATTTATCTGCATATGGTTTTTTTAGGGCCAAAACTTCCATAAATAGGGGCTTTCAAAAAGGCAAACACAAACACTACAGAAATGGAATAAATGGTTATAACACTCTGGAGAAACACAGTCTTTCTAGAGTCAGACATTCCAACACAGCATCTCATAATTTTCCTTACGGCATTTCCCCTCACCGTGTAGATTCCCCCAAGTTGGAAGGAGCCATCTGTTACCCTCTCATGTGCACATGCCACTTTCTTCTTTCACGATACCCTCAGACAGCAGATGTCTGCAAATCCAAATCCAATTTATCCTATAAAAGGAACAGACATTTATTCCCCATGTCTGTTATGAAGGCAGGGCTTTGAAATCCCTTCCAGAGGGGACCAGCCCGGCGGGGGGAGGCTGCACTGGATTTTGGAGGATGAGTGGATGGTTTCAGGCCAGGGGTCAGCACTAGGGAAAGCCCACGAGAACCAGGGAGGCAGGCTGTCAGGCGCCTGGTCAGGGGCCTGCTGTGGTTGCAGGCGGTGAGATCCCCAGGAAGCAGAAAGTATGCGGAGCCGCCATCCAGAGGAGAATAAACAGTCACTTTATCCTAAGACCCATTCCTTAGATAGGGTTCTGCACAAAATGGCCCACGCCCACGCCAGCATGACGTGCGCATGCGTGTTAGACTTTTCTTAGTCAATGCGCATGCGTGATACACTTTTTGCTTAGTTCGCATGCGCGTTACACTTTGCTTAGTCAATGCGCATGCGTATTACACTTTGCTTCGTCAGTGCGCATGCGTGTTACACTTTCCTTAGTCAATGCGCATGCGTGTTACACTTTGCTTAGTGCGCATGCATTTTACGCTTTTTTTTGCTTAGTCAGCGCGCATGCGTGTTACACTTTGCTTGTCAATGCGCATGCGTGTTATATTTTATTTCATCAATGTGCATGCGTGTTACACTTTGATTAGTCATTACACATAACTATATGCAATGTGCATTCGTGAGATGTGCACGCACCCGGGACTGTGGAGAATGCAGGCCCGTCAGCGGCTGTGTGGGGTCATGCTGCACCGCCAGCCTGTACTCCCCCTGACTCCCTGCACAGGCAGACTGGTGAGAACAGAGCGAACCCCCAATCTGGAAGAATCTCACGAGGATGGTGACTAAACAAAGAATTTGTCAAACTGGGTCCTGGACTCATGGTAAGCTCTGGAATGTTGAGCTACAATTCCTTTTGCTTTTCTTTTCTTTTCTTTTTTTTTTTTTTGATACTGGGGATTGAACCCAGTGGCATTCTACTTCTGTGCTATACCCCAGCTCTTTTTTTTAATTTTTTGTTTTGAATCAGAGTCTTGCTATGTTGCTGAGAGTCTCACTAAGTTGCTGAGACTGATCTTGAACCTGTGATCCACCTGTCTCAGCCTCCCAAGTACTGGGATGACAGGCCTGCACTCACACCCAGCGAGCTACAATTTCTTACTGCTCTTCTGTCCTTCTTTTCACTCCAGAGGTTGAGACAAAGTTGAAATTGCAAGAGGAATTCAAGAAGCTCCCAGACTAGAGCTAAGGAGTGGTTGCAGGGGTAGGAAACCAGACGGTCACTGTGCTGCCACAGATTCGTGGAGGACACTGTCACCTTCAGGGGGCCTGACCAGGACATTGGCACTGCGGTCAGCAGCATAGAGTTGGACAGAGATTGACAGGAAGCGGGCTCACCACAAAAGCATTGGTACTCACAGTCGCAACAGGTAGCTCTCATGGAACACATGCCCTCACCTGTAATCATGAGTAAATCTTCATCCTATGGTGAGAGCATATTATAATCCAATTTTTCAGATGAGGAAACAAAGGCACAGAGAGAGTAACTTGCCTCACAGAAAATCACTAGGTCACATAGCTAGGAAGTAGCAGAGATGAGGAGTATCCATTTTGGTAGACAGTATGATGGCCTCCCAAATATACCCCTGACATAGGCCCCAGGACCTATGAATATGTTACATTATACAGCAAAAAGGACTTTGCTGATGTGATTAAATTGAGGGTCTCGAGACGGGAAGAGGTATCTTGGATTATCTAGGTGGATTATCTAGGTGGATTATCCAGGTGGATTTAATGTAATCACAAGGGTTTTTATACACAAGAAAGAAGTAAAAGTCAGTAATAGGAAATGTGATGTCAGAAGCCAGAAATTGGAGTGAGGTAAGGAAGGGGACAGGAGTCAAGGAATGACTGCAGGTGGCCTCTAGAAGCAAAAAAGTGAGGAGATGTATTCCCCCATGAAGCCTCCAGAAGCAACAGGGCTCTGCTAACTCCTTGATTTTAGACTTCTCACCTCTAGAACTGTAAGAGAATAAATCTGTGTTGTAAGCCACTAAGCTTATGATGATTTGTTATAGCAGCAATAGGAAACTAATATGTCCAATTAGCCTGACTCCAGAGCCTGTATTTTTAATCATTCAATCAATTTCTCTTTCAAGTGTTAGAAAAGACTCCATAAAAGGAATTTTACAGTGGCCTCAGGGTCTCCCTTGTTTAGCCCCATAGACTCTATGTATGTAGAACTTCGATTACTATTTTAGATTGATTGAGATGTATACAGAACTGGTACTCAGCTTATACATGGTGACAGTAACTATTGTTAAAGTGTTGACCATTTTATGTTTGTTGGTAGATAGTTCCAGAGGTCCTTCCTGCTGTTCCTACCTTAGGACTTCTCAGAACTTCCCATGATCCAGCCCCTAATAGGACTCCTCCCCAGCCTGGCCCCAAATCTAAAGCCAGGGTTTATTCCGATGATCAGTAGCCACCCCAAAGCAGATGTGTCATATTTAGAGCATAACCCCAGAATACACACATGCTGACTAAAACTCAGAATACTCTAGAAAGTTTACTTATAACTAATTTCACATTTTTATATCATCAACAAAAGAAAGCAATCACAGAATAAAAAGCAGCATTTAGGGTAAGGTGTGTGTGTGTGTGTGTGTGTGTGTGTGTGTGTGTGCGTGTGTGTGTGTTTTACTGGGAATTGAACCCAGGGACATTCTACCTCTGAGCTATACCCCCAGCCCCATTTTATTTTTTATTTTGAAACAGGGTCTCACTAAGTTGCTGAGGGCCTCTCTAAATTGCTGAGGCTGGCCTGGAACCTGACATCCTCCTGTCTTAGCCTCCCAAGTACTGGCATTACAGATGTGTGCCACCATGCCTGGCAGGGTAAGTCCTTTCAATAAAATAATTTTCTGTAGAGTACAATAGTTAACTCTCAGAAGTCCAGAGATAGGCTTCTAAACTCCATGTTGAACCACGATGCCCTCAACTGGAAAGCAGCCACTCCCAACAGACAGACCAGGTTGGTGGCTTCCTGGAAGGTCTGACTTTAGCATGTATCCCCTTTTTAAGTGAAACTATGTGGGTGTTACACCCCTTACCCTGTCCTCTTAACTAGGACAAGAGAACTTGAGAATCAGTTAAGTACACTGTGAATAAAGTATTACGAAATGCCATCAAGTGCCTTTCCTGTGGCATCTCTGGCTTCAATAAGAAGGAATTTCACTGTCTATTGATGCTTCATATTCTTAGTCTCTAAATAATATAACTGGATGAATCAGGATTTTCCTTGGAAGATGCATGCTGGGCTATAGCCTAAAACTCTGCTCCCTGATAATCCTACCCTGTTAAAAGAACCCTTTAAGGAAAGCTGCTAAGGAAACTGTCTATACCCCTACTCTCCTAAAGATGTACCACGGAAGGTCATGGTACACTGAGTATACAGGTGCCCATAGGCCACCTGGTCAATGGGACAAAACACCAGGCTTCAGAATCATACTAACTTCAGACCATTCCTTGCTCTCTCGTTACCGACTGTGTGACTTTCACAGGTGGAGTGACCTCTGAAACCTGTCACTAGGAAATGGAGGTAAGCATTCCTGCCTTGCACACTGGTTTGTGAGATCATGTATTAATATGCCTCCCATAATACCTGTGACCCATGGCCTGTCGATCACGGTGAGTTCACTTTCCATGTTGTCCATGTGAGAGACAAGAGAGAGGCCAGGTCCTTGTCCAGTGCTTTCCGGATGGCTAACCGATGCTCTGAAATGATGAAATATCAAGACTGACTCTCCTTGATAACGAAGCATACTTTGCTTCATAGCACTAAACACGAAGCAAAAGGAGCCAAAGCCGTGTGTGTGCCCTAAAACTCCATAAAAGTGCCAAGACCTACAGAAAGCTAAGCACAAGCGTGTTCTTCCTCTAAGAAAAGTAGAAATATGCAAATGAAAATCTCAAGGTGGAGTCAAATAAGTAAAAACTTCCCAGAACTCCACCCGACAGCAATCCTCAAGGTGGGGACCATCAACTTTCACTGCCCCGTAGTCAATATTCTTGCTTCTCCATGAACATTTCCCTAAGTTAGAGAAAATGGAGCAGGTGGCCCACAAACCCCACTTTTGCCACTTCTGAGCCGCCAGCCATACAGAAGAGTGATCACAGCTCTGGGATTCTCTTCCTTCCTTCCTTTTTATTTTTTTTTTCCAGGCACACTGCAGGGATGAGCAGATGAAAGAGCAGCTGGCTTTGCAAAAAGATGGGGAGCTGGAACCCAGCCGTGACCCCCGAAATAGACATGAAGATACAAGAGAGTGTATTTTTCTACCCAATAGCCCCAGGGAGAACCTCTTCAATTAAAAACACTTTTGATACCAAGCCAGACTGCCCAAGATGACCGCCTAAAAATATACGAAAATCTAGGAAAAACAAGCTCTTCATCCTGGAGGGAATGTCAGTGGAAAATAGTTGCTAGGCTTTTCCAGCTCCCAGTAATAAGAGAAAAATAGGCTCCCCATTATGAGTCCAGTGCTGCAGGGACCGTCAGCTGGTTCCGAGCCAGCTACAGGATTTTCTGAGCGCGTTACAAATTACAGGAACAAAATGTGGACTTTTCACTCTAATGATGTTTTTCTGAGACCAGACAATTTATTATTGGGTTTACTTCCTGGTGGGGTCTATCACTGAAAAAAATATCAAAAGATATCTCCATGTATGGAAGCACACATGTTATTTTGAATAGCAACTTGAACTATGTGTTCAATACACACAGAGTTTAAAGGAAGTCCTGAATAGGAAGTATTAATTAAAAAATGCAACCTATGTACACATTCTGCATTTATTTGGCTTCTTCATATAGATGTCTTCATGGAAACTGTAACTTAACAAGACACTTCCCGAGCCGGGCGTGGTGGCACGCTTGTAATCCCAGTACTTGGGAGGTTGAGACAGGAGGATCGCAGGTTCGTGGCCAGCCTCAGCTACTTAGTGAGGCCCTCCGCAACTTAGTGAGACCCTGTTTTAAAATAAAGAATAAAAAATATGACTGGGCGTGTAGCTCACAGATAGAATGCCGCTGGGTTCTATCCCCGGTACCACACACACACACACACACACACACACACACACACACACAAAGACACACCTCCCATTATTATTAGGGTTGCTAAAAGAAACATCTGTTAATAAAGCTTTTGCCACTATAGGTTTCAATACTTGTGTGTTACCTTTTTGCTTCTAGCAGACTGTGAAGGTTTTGTTTGTTTGTTTTTTTCCAGTACTGGAGATTGAATCCAGGGGCATTCTACCTCCGAGCTACACCCCCAGCCCTATTTTTATTTTTTTTTTTTTTTTTTGCGGTACCGGGGATTGAACCCAGGGGCGTTCTACCTCCGCGCTACACCCCCGGCCCTATTTTTTTATTCTTTATTTTGAAACAGGGTCTCACTAAGTTGCAGAGGGCCTCACTAAGTAGCTGAGTCTGGCAGTGAACTTGCAATCCTCCTGTCTCAGCCTCCCAAGTACTGGGATTATAGGCATGTACCACCACCCCCAGCCTGTGAAGTCTTTTGAAGGTATGATTTTATCTTACTCATCTTTGACTCTTTGTCCCAATCCCTAATACAGTGTCTGACATATAGGAGATATTTGATAAATGTTTAATGAAGGAATTCCTCTTTTGTGAGCTGCAGGTGAAAGTATTTTCCATTTTATTTTTTATGGATTTGAATAAATATCCATACAAAAATTTCCTCTTAGAATTTAATGCTAGAGGAAGGAAGTCTCCCAGGGTAAATGTTCTCTTTTCTCTTTACATAATAGTAAGAGGAATATAGCACATTGTGCTCCCCTTTTCTACTTGGATCTCAGGAAACTCTAGGCCAAGTTTTAAGCTCAATTAAAACCATTCTTCGCCGGGCGTGGTGGCGCACACTTGTAATCCCAGTACTTGGGAGGCAGAGACAGGAGAATACAGGTTCGCAGCCAGCCTCAGCTACTTAGTGAGGCCCTCCGCAACCTCGTGAGACCCGGTTTCAAAATAAAAAGTATAAAAAATAGGGCCGGGGGTGTAGCTTGGAGGTAAAACGCCCCTGGGTTCAATCCCCAGTACCTCAAAAAAAAAAATAAAAATAAAATCATTCTTCTTGGCCTAGAATTTCTGATATAATACTTTTGCTCCTTTCATTCTCTTTTCCGTGGCTTTTAATCTTTTTTTTTTTTTTTTTGCGGTACT
>PVJS01044860.1:0-16484 GCA_004027185.1 Glis glis
CAGTGGAGGATGAACCCTGGGGTATTCTACTGCTGAACTATACCACCTGCTCCTTTTTTTTTTGAGACAGAGTTTCATTAAATTGCTGAGGGTCTCACTAAGTTGATGAGGCTATTCTCAAACTTGTGATCCTCCTGTCTCAACCTTCCAACTACTGGGATTACAGGCATGCACCACCATGCCAGGCTACTCATCCTGATTTGTGATGCAGTTTCATGCATATGATTGTGTATCTGTATCGTGATACTAATGCTGAGATTTTCCAGAACACCAAGAACATTCTTCTAATTGCCCCAGTCACCTGCACTATAGAGGTAAAGGTCAAAGGTCATGTTTGGGAAGTATGATTCATGTGGTTAAGAAGCAAACACTGGAATAGAAGGTGCCCACATAAATCTTATAAAGAATGCTTACCAAAACTCAACATTAAATGTGTTCTAAATGGTGAAACATTAAAAAGTCATTTCCCTGAATCACAGAATACTACAGGAGTATGCAATCTCACCAGTACTAATCAACATTACTCTTTAGGTTCTAGCATTTATTTATTTATTTTTATTTATTTATTTATTTTTGCGGTACCGGGGATTGAACGCAGGGGCGTTCTACCTCCGCGCTATGCCCCCGGCCCTATTTTTTATACTTTATTTTGAAACCGGGTCTTACGAAGTTGCGGAGGGCCTCACTAAGTAGAGAGAGAGACAGAGAGAGAGAGAAAGCTGAGGCTGGCCGCGAACCCGGATCCTCCGGTCTCCGCCTCCCAAAGTACTGGGATTACAAGAGTGCGCCACCACGCCCGGCCAGGTTCTAGCATTTATAATAGGGCAAGAAAATTAAATCATTGGTAGAAACCTTGGGAATTTATATAAAAATGATCTTTAGAAAATAATCATGTAGAAATGAAAACAGAAGGATGCAATTTTATTATATGGAAAACCTAGTAGCATATCATTAACAAATCTCTCAGAATAACATGTGCAATTCCAATTATAAAACCAGTCATAGGTTGGGTCCTATTTATTTATTTTTGATGGGGTAGAGTGGTTTTAGATGACATGTCTTCAAATTCATCTTGAAGAATTTAAAAATTTCAGTCAAAAATAATAAATGAAAGAAAAGCAGGACTGATCTTGTATGATATAAAGCATTATAATACAAAGAGTGTGGTAGCATATTAGAATAGATAAATAGATCAGGAGGTAAAAGAGAAATCCCAAATTATCTGTTATATATAAGAAGTTACAAAGGTGATTATTTCAACTCACTGTGAAAAAAAGGGTATTTCACCCAAATAATTGTTTTGGTATTTTGAATCTCCTGGAAACAGGTAAATTGGACTCATATGCCACACCACAAATAAATATAAATTTCATATATATTTAGGAAAAAGATGCAATGTATAATAACACACAACTAAGTAGAAAATGCCTTGCTTTTATACTAATAGATAAATAATATCTTGGATAAGGAGAAGATAAGATGTCAAACACTTCTTATTTCAACATTTAAAGGTAATTCCTATCAATTCTAACTTCATGTATTGAAGTACAAAATTTGAACACTAATATTTAGAATTCAGGCATTTTACTAAATTTCTAGAAATTCATCTTTTATTTTTTAATCACTCCTCCATGGAACTTGGTAAGCCCTTTCTATCTGTAGTAAATATTCTTCATCAAGGAGACTTCGACATTTTTATGGTATTTCCTCTTCTTCTTCTTCCAAAATCTCCTGTTAGTCTCATGTTGGATTTATTCAGCATTTCTATCTCAAAGGAACCTCATGAGGATTAAATGAATTAGAAACTGAAAAGCACAGTAAAAACAATGCCTGGAACATGGCAGACATCGGAAATGTAAGCTCCTATTATCCACCCTCCAAGTCGCTCATGTTTTCTTTTTGGTTTCCATTTCTTTCCAGTTTGTTTCACAGTTTGTCATCCTAGTACTTGGGAGGCTGAGACAGGAGGATCATAGGTTCGAAGCCAGCCTCAGCAACTTAGTGAGGCTCTCAGCAACTTAGTAAGACCCTGTTTCCAAATAAGAAATAAAATAGGTCTGGGGGTGTAGCCCAGAGGTAGAAGGACCCTGGGTTCTATCCCCAGTATCTCTCTCTCTCTCTCACACACACACACACACACACACAAATATATATATATATATATATATATATATATATATTTACTATAGTTTGCTTTCTGGATCACTAATTTGGATCTCTGAAGAGATCATAGTCTCACTGAATTATAAATATTTAAGCTCAAAATCATGATCATTTGTCTTATGAAATGATTTAAATTTAAATAGTATTTTTCTTCTAATTATCATCAGTCAGCTGCAGAAGTTCTGGCTAAATATACGGGCCTGTTCCTGGTGTTCTACTTATTTTCCCTTTCTCTGGCTGGGTTTTCTTAAGTACTTATCTTTTTGATTAGTCATGACCCTACGCACCCTCAGGTTGAGAGCTGCCTGCTCCAGTGTCATAAATGGAAGAATCACACAGGAGTGGAAGGCTCAGCAGCCCTATGGGCAAGTGACAGATAAGCTCAAAGTTATCAGTTCCATTTCTTGGTGACAGGTAGAACCTATCTGTGTCCAGTGCCCGAGAACTTGGGAATAGGGGCGCCCAGCTTAGCATTACAGATCTCCAATTTTCCAAAGGGGACTAGAAGAGCAGAAGTCTTCTGAGGATAATACGTTTAGGTTGGCATGACCTAACCGAGAAGGTAGATATCTCAGTTGAAACTCTGATTCCTGCTCAAGGGCTCCTGGCCCAGGTCCCCAGGTTCATATCTAGACTGGGGACAATGTTCTTTGCAGACTCACTCTGACTTAATTCGTTCACACCCTCCTGGCTTTATTGCCAGCTAGCCTCTATAGCTGATCCTCTTGAGAAAAGCAGGTGGTTGGGTTGAACTTACGAGGGGAGGGGGACAAAATTAAGTATTTGAACTGCCATAATTCCATAAATCCTGCCTTAATGGCATTTTGGTTAATTGGATTAAAATGTCTTAATTAGGTGATGAATGTTAAACTTTCTTCCAATATTATTATGAATTCCGCATATATGCACAGATGTTTTGCAAACTAGAAAGAACCAGAAAGGGAAGGGTAAGTCATAACTTCCTAACCTGTCAAATACATAAACTGAGGTTAAAGGATAGTAAGATGAAACTCAAAGGCAACAGACTGAAATGTAAAAAATAGTGAATGGATTTAGACAAGAGATTAAGGAGAGGATAAATGAAAAAATAAAGTGAAGTATAACTTCATTGGGAGCAGTAGAGAAAAAAATAAAAGAAACTCTGTGTCAACAAATCAGTGATTTAGAAAAAAAAATCTAGAAACTCTTCCAGGATAAGTCAAAATTGAACAAAGATTTCCCTCCCTCCCTCCCTCCCTCCCTCCCTCTCTCCCTCCTTCCCTTCCTCCCTTCCTTCCTTCCCTCCTTCCTGATTCTGGTAATGGAATCCAGGAACATTCTACCTCTGAGCTGCATCCACAGCTCTATTTTACATTTTTATTTTGAAACAGGTTCTTGCTAAGTTGCTGAGAGTCTCACTAAATTGCTGAGGCTGGTCTCAAACCTAGGATCCTCCTTTCTTAGCCTCTCAGCCTCCCAAGTACTGGGATTATAGGCATGTGCCACCATGCCCAGCTCTTGAACAAAGATTTTCAAACAATCATAAAGTAAGATAAATATGGTAAAGAGAAAGACTTTCCCAACTCAGAATCATAGCTACCCTGGAAGAAGAAATATAAATGCTAAAAATCAATACTTAAGGATATGACAGAGTACTGATGCCTAAACGGATTCTAGTAAAAAATAATGAAAAGAAATTCACATCTAATTGAAAGAGGACTTCCCCTGTACTTATCTCTCAAAGGACCCTTTTCTTTCTCTTCACAGGCCAATTTGTACTTAAGCAATAATTTTGTTTACATGAGTATTATCATTTTCCTACAGTAAACTAATAGGATTAATAAGCAACCCCAGACCCACTAGAGTAGGCAATAGCACCGAAACTCCACCCTCCACCTCCACAGCCTTACGTTTTTAACAGGATGGCAGTTTTACAAATAAAGTCCAAGGGAGGCTGAGACAGGAGGATCTCAAGTTCAAGACCAGCCTCACCAATTAACAAGAATCTGAGCAACCTAGAGAGACTCTGTTTCAAAACAAAAATTTTAAAAAAAAGGGCTGGGGGATGTAGTCAGAGGTAGAATGCCTCTATATTCAATCCCCTATACCACAACAAATAAATAAATAAAGTAAATAAATACATAAATACATAAATACATAAATAAACCTGTATGCAAGGTTCTTGACATGTCTGCTTTTGTCTGCAGTTACAAAAACCATGAAGAAAGTATTAGGAGAGGTTTAGGTCCTATATTCTCTGGCATTAGTACAGAATAAAACTGGAGAAACAACTTCAGGAATCAAGAGAGGGAAACAAAGATACTTGTAAATTTTCCAGTGCAGACCCATGAGAATTCACTCTAAAGCATCTGATTTGGACCATTTTAAAGTACTTTTTGTACCACGTTAGAGAGAGTTTAGCATGGTCATTTTTCCTTTAATATTGGCTTTAGTTCATGAGTGACTCCATGTTTTAAACATAGAGAAAGCAAAGTATTTTATGGAAGAAAATGTAGACTATTAAAAGTGTTTTCTAATCACTTGATGTTCATGGTACCTATATTAAAGAGTTGATCAGGTCTTCAAATGGCTTATTTAAAAAATAAAATAAAAATGGGCATGGATTTATTCTAGCTTCCCCTAGAACTTGGGAGGCTGAGACAGGAGGATGCAAGTTTAAGGCCAGTGTGAGATAACTTAGTGAGATGAAATCCTGTTTCAAAATAATAAAATAAAAAGGGCTGGCAGTGTAGTTCAGATGCAGAACACCCCTTTGTTCAATTCCCAGCACCACAAAAACAAAACAAAAAAGCATATGTTTCATCAAGGTTTTACCTGAAGTTGAAGGTTGCAAACAGGTAGGATTGAATGTATTCAATCATATTTTATCATGTTATAGCCTCACCTCTGTCTTATAAGTAAATCCAAAGGGAGTATCTGATAAAAAATAAAATTAAAAAAACCTCTAAGGCTAAAATAATTTCCTGGAAGGTCTGTGAGGCCCATATTATGGTGTGTCAATAGTACCAAAACATGCATATGATACCCAACAACTCTCCCTCCTCTCTGATGCCTATACACTATCCCTCTACCCAGCTGTAGGAATAAGCAGATAAATGTCACAGAAAAGTAGTTAAACTAAGAAACTGCAAAATGCATAAAATCCTCTCGCATGAAAAGAGTAAGAGATAAAGGTATTGCTATCGTGTTTATAGTCTTTATTCAAGATTTCACAAAGAAAAAATAGTTGAAGTAAAGGAGTTAATTCATTTCTTTGGAGTATTAAATTCCCATCAAATAACAGAGAATTCAAGAAATACTTTTTTTTTTTTTTTGCGGTACCGGGGATTGAACGCAGGGGCGTTCTACCTCCGCGCTACACCCCTGACCCTATTTTTTTATGCTTTATTTTGAAACCGGGTCTCACGAAGTTGCGGAGGGCCTCACTAAGTAGAGAGAGAGAGAGAGACAGGGAGAGAGAGAGAGAGAGAGAGAGAGAGTGAGCTGAGGCTGGCCGCACTAAATATATTGTGTAAAGGAAACAGTTACAGTATAAGAACTAAAACAAGAAGAAAATGTGTTGCCTTGTTTTATTTCAACTGAGAATATATACTTCAAGCAAATCAAACTGTTCACTATTCTGCACATGTCCAGAAATGACTACAAAAATATTCTGAGATTTGATTTTGAGGTTGTTAACCTCAAATAAATTGGGGCAGCTGGGTGTGGTAGTACACACCTATAATCCCAGTACTTGGGAGGCTGAGACAGGAAGATCCCAAGTTCAAGACCAATCTCAGAAACTTAGTGAGATCCTGTTTCAAATTAAAAATAAAAAGGGCTGGGGTGTAGCTTGGAGGTAGAATGCCTCTGGGTTCAATCTCCATTACCAAAAATAAAATAAATAAGTTATAAATTTGGGCAAGTAGGCAAATTTGGAATCTACAAATAATGAATATCTACTATATACACATACATGTGTTATTACTAATATTTTGTATATATAATAAAAAGAAAGCTGTTAACTGAGCTGTGTAATGTGTCAATTACATTTTGAAGCAAAGAAATCTTTCTGAACATTACAAAGTCCTTTTAAACATACATATTTTAAAGCCCTTGTTTTAATGTTTTGAGGCACTAGCAACCTTTAAAAAGCTTATATGAAAAAGCTTTTGTTATTATTATTTGGGTTTTAAATATAAAAAGTTGATATGTACTAAGAAATCCATTCCCTTTTATACTTGTCCATTTTTTTAGAAACAAGTTCCAAGTGTTTATAAATCAATTTGTTTGACAGAGTAAGTCAAACAATAATTTTTTCAGTTCTAGGGCACTAAAAGCAAAACTATTTATAATCTGTAACAAACAAACAAACAAACAAACAAATAAATAAACAAAATAAAGCCAGCAACCAGTACTACAACTGTGATACTGCATTGTGACAATGCCCAGAATGTTTGTTCAGCCAAACAGTTACACCCACATTCATTGGGGCAATTTAATTTTTAATGATATATATGCATTATGATAGCAGACACCATGTTCTAACTGTTCTCCTTTCAGTTTTGGTAGAAAGAAAGGAAGAGAGGAGAAGAGAAGGGAAGAAAGGAGGATAATAACTGTTATTAATTGTTATTATGTTAGTTATTATTTGTAAATAAAAACAATAACTGATTCTATTTAAAATTATATTTTGATTCCTTTTCTACCTGTGGGACAACTTCGTTTTTTCTTCTTCTTCCTAATCCACCTCATAAATATAGACATTTTCCAAGGTTCATTTTAGCTTGCTGCTAATCTCTTTTCTCTTAGAATCTCAATCATTTGAAATTACCACCATTCTTTAGAAATATGATTCCATGTATATATTACAGAAGTTATTTCACTGCAAGATATAATTTTCTACCATCACTTGTTGAGAATATAAAACTTTAAGCAGGGCATGGTGGCATATGCCTGTAATACTTGGGAGGCTGAGAAAGGAGGATCTCGGGTTCGAGACCAGCATGCCGTAAGTTAACCAGATCCTGTTTCAAAATAAAAAGGGTTGGAGGTGTAGCTCTGAGATATAATGCCCTAGGTTCAATTCCCAGTACCACAAGTAATAATAATAAAATAAAACCAATAATTTTTTTTCCTAGAAAGCTTTTCTGTCACATACATATAACTTAACCATGATAATATAAGTTTAAAGCAAAAATGCAACGTTGTTCCTTTGACTTAATCAAATGGCACAAGTGAGAGTGCGGAGGTAGCTAGCTTAGACGGTGTCAGGCGTCAGGAGGCACAGTCCAGGTTTTCCCAGGTCCCACAGGTGGACTGGACAGTATAGCAATTGTTCATTAAAGTTGAAATATTAATGGAAGCGATTCTGAAAGGTGTGTTTGGTTTCAATGGTCAAGACAGTGACAACTGTTTATCTCGTCACTTCCCAGCCTGAATTAACTGCTATGGCCTCCCCTTACTTGTCTTCCCTCACACTTTGATAACTTAGCCTAGAAGAAGGATGAGGGCCAAGTGTCAAGTATATTATTCTTTATTGTGATACAGGTGTGTGTAAACTGGAACTCATTTGTCCTATTGCAAATAAAGAAGCTTGCCTTTCTGATTTCCCTAAATTTAATCTTGGTATAATTACAGACAATCATTGATATTTCTATGAAAAAAATAAGAGACCAAACACACACACACACACACACACACACACACACACCTATAACAAATTCTGTCTACGTTAACCTTCTCATCAGTTTAATAACCGAATCATGTCAATTCACGCAAAATAGCACTTTCCTCATTTACTCCTACCAATTCATCCCTTTAGTCTTCCTAATTCAAGGTGAAATCACCTCCTATGTAGGGCATCGCAGTAGCCTCCCAGCACATTCACTTTCTCCATCCTCTTTCCCATCCATTTTTTTCTGTGTGTATACAGATTATTGTACTTATAATAGTTATTTTATAATGCACCAATCTGAGAAAATTAATATCTCCATTATGAAAAGAATGTACCATATGCACATAATACATAAGGTATGTTTTCAAAACTACACATGGCACAATACTAAATGGCAAAACATTTCTTAAGACTACCATTTTAACCAGACAGACTTAGCTTCCAATTTCTTGAGTCTGTGTCTCTCACTAATAAGATGAGGTTGAGCACACAACTGTAGAATGTTCTGAATGACTGGCTAATGTTTCTCTTTATGTGTTTCCCCAATTCAAAGCAATTCCTTCCAGAGTTATAACCCTGCATAGTCACTGATACACCTCATGGTTGCTTGTATTATATGCAGATTATTCTACAAACATATAATACTTCTACCATAATTTTTATTTAATAAATATATTAGTAGGAAATCAAGCCATGTGAAATGTGTGTCAATCATTGGCCTTAAAAGGGCATTCATATCTCTGTTCTTAAATCCTAATCTGTGGATACATGGGCGTGTATAGTTGTGTAATTTTATCAAGGTATTGCTTATGATATAAGCACTTTTCTGTATCTATATTATACTTCAATAAAGAATTTAAAAAATTAATCTGATCTAAGATTGTATCTTAAAGAAGTATCACTATCCCTATTACATGAAGAATATTCTTTGATACTTGTTTCTGATCAGTTATAATCGGTGTATTAATGCAATACCTTGGTTACCTTTTTACAAATTTAATTACCATCTGTTGTATTATGAGCTTTGGAAAAGATTTTAAAAATTAATTGGGGACATCAGGTCTCACACCCAAATATAATAATATTGGGAGACTTCAACACACCACTCATGCCCCTAGATCTATCCTCCAGACAAAAGATGAATAAAGATTCTTCAGACATAAAACTATAGACCAAATGGATCTAATAGACATATACAGAATATTTCAACCAGCAACAGCTGAATACACATTCTTCTCAGTTGCCCATGGAACCTTCTCCAAAAGAGACTACATCCTGGGCCACAAAGCAAGCACCAGCAAATTCAAAAGACGTAATAAAATACCTTGCATCTTCTCAGCTCACAACGCAATGAAAGTAGAAATTAACAACAGGAAGACCAAAAGTAATCACATAAGTATATGAAGAATAATGAATGATACACTCTTGAGTGAGGACTGGATCAGAAAAGAAATAAGGGGAGAAATAAAATATTCCTGGAATTAAACGAAACTAGAGACACGATATACCAAAATCTATGGGACACCTTGAAGGCGGTGCTAAGAGGAAAATTTATAGCACTGAGTGTCCACATAAGAAAAACAGAAAGTCACCAAATAAACACCTCAAGGACCTATAAAAACAGGAACAGCTGAAGCCCGAAGGCAGGAGATAACTAAAATTACAGCAGAAATCAATGAAATAGTGAATCAATCAATCAATCAATCAATCAAATAGTGAATAAAAATATAATTCAAAGGATCAACAAAACAAGAAGTTGGTTCTTTGAAAAGATTAACAAGATTGACAAACCACTAGCTAACCTAACCAAAAGAAAGAATCAACCCAAATTACTAAAATCAGAAATGAAAAAGGAGACATCACCACAGATAGTGGAGAAATCCAGAGGATCATCAGAAACTACTTTGAAAACTTATATTCCAATAAACTGGAAAGCATGGAAGAAATCGACAGATTTCTGGACACATACAACTTACCTATATTGAACCAAGAGGACATAGAAAATCTGAATCAACCAATAGCAAGCACAGAGATAGAAATAGCAATAAAACATCTGCCATCAAAGAAAAGCCCAGGTCCATACAGTTTTCCAGCTGCATTCTACAAAACCTTTACAGAAGAACTAAACTCAATACTTCACAAGTTATTCCGTGAAATCGGAAGAGATGGAATTCTTCCAAATTCCTTCTACGAGGCCAGCATCACATTAATACCAAAGTCAAATAAAGATACCTCAAGAAAAGAAAATTACAGACCAATATCACTGATGAATATAGATGCAAAAATTCTAAACAAAATACTAGCCACACACATTCAGAATCATATCAAGAAAATTATACACCATGACCAAGTTGGTTTCATCCCAGGAAAGCAAGGCTGGTTCAACATACGCAAAACAATATACGTTATTCACCACATAAACCGAACTAAAAACAAAAATCACATGATCATCTCAATAGATGCTAAAAAAGCATTTGACAAAATATAACACCCATTCATGTTAAAAACTCTACAGAAAATCAGAATAGAAGGAACATACCTCAACATCATTAAGTCAATATATAACAAACCCAAAGCCAACATCATATTGAATGGGGAAAAAAGGCGGGAATTCCCCTTAAAATCAGGAACAAGACAAGGATGCCCACTATCACCACTCCTTTTAAATATAGTCCTCGAGACTTTTGCCAGAGCAATAAGATAAGAGAAGGATATCAAAGGAATTCAAATAGGAAAAGAAGAATTAAATTATCTTTATTTGCAGATGATATGATCCTATATTTAGAAGACCCAAAAAATTCAACCAAAAGTCTGCAAGGGTTGATTAACAAATTCAAGAAAGTAGCAGGATACAAAATCAACCTAAAAAAATCAGTAACTTTCATATATGCCAACCATGAATCCACTGAGAAAGAAATCCAGAAAACAATTCCATTCACAATGACTTCAAAACCAATAAAATACCTAGGAATAAACCTAACCAAAGAGGTAAAAGACCTCTACAATGAAAATTATAAAACACTTCTTTCTGAAGTGTTCTTTCTTCTTTCTGAAGAAAGAAATTGAAGAAGATCTTAGAAGATGGATGGGTCTCCCCTGCTCTTGAATAGGCAGAATAAATATCACCAAAATGGCCACTCTGCCAAAAATGATCTACAGAGTCAATGCAATCCCTATCAAAATACCAACATTATTTTTGCAGACATAGAAAAATCAGTCATTAATTTCATATAGAGAAACAAAAGACCCAGAATAGCCAAAGCAATTCTCAGCAATAAGAACCATGCAGGAGGCATCACAATCCCTGACTTCAAATTATACTACAGAGCTATAGTAATAAAGCCAGCATGATATTGGCACAAAAACAGACACATAGACCAATGGAACAGAATAAAAGATACAGAAACAAATCCACAAACTTATAGCCAATTGATTTTCGACAAAGGTGCCAGACACATACATTGGAGAAAAGACAGTCTTTTTAACAAATGGTGTTGGGAAAACTGGTCATCTATCTGTAGAAAAATGGGACTAAATCCTTACCTCTCACCCTGCACAAGAGTCAATTCAAGATGGTTCAAATACCTGGAAGTTAGACCAGAGACTATGAAATTACTAGAGGAGGGCATAGGTTCAACACTCTAACATACAGGCACAGGTAGAAACTTCCTCAATAAAACCTCCAAAGCCCAGGAAACTAAAACAATAATTAATAAGTAGGATAGCATTAAACTGAAAAGTTTCTGCACATCAAAGGAAACCATCAAGAGTCTAAAGAGAAAGCCAACAGAATGGGAGAAGATCTTTGCTAGCTATCCCTCTGACAGAGGACTAATATCTAAAGAACTTAAAAGACTTTATACTAAAAAAAAACAAATAACCCTATCAAGAAATGGGCAATCGAGCCGGGCGTGGTGGCGCACGCTTGTAATCCCAGTACTTTGGGAGGCGGAGACCGGAGGATCCAGTTCGCGGCCAGCCTCAGCTCTCTCTCTCTCTCTCTCTCTCTCTGTCTCTCTCTCTCTCTCTACCTAGTGAGGCCCTCCGCAACTTCGTGAGACCTGGTTTCAAAATAAAGTATAAAAAAAAAAATAGGGCCGGGGGTGTAGCACGGAGGTAGAACGCCCCTGGGTTCAATCCCCGTACCGCAAAAAAAAAAAAAGAAAGAAATGGGCAATCGAATTGAATAGACACTTCATGAAAGAGATACAAATGGCCAACAGATACATGAAAAAATGTTCAACATCATCAAGGAAATGCAAATCAAAACTACTCTCACATTTCATCTAACCCAAATCAGAATGGCAATCATTAAGAAGTCAAACAACAATAAATGTTGGCGAGGATGTGGGGAAGTAGGAACTCTCCTGCACTGTTGGTGGGATTGCAAACTAGTTCAACCACTATGGAGATCCGTGTGGAGATTCATCAGAAAACTGGGAATGGATCCACCATATGACCTGGGTATACCACTACTGGCTATCATTCCAAAGGGATTGAAACCAGAATGTATGCATGTCCATGTTCATAGCAGCACAATTCACAATAGCCAAATTATGGAACCAACCTAGGTGTCCATCAACAGACGAATGGATCACAAAATTATTTTTTTTTGCGGTAAGGATCACAAAATTATGAGAAGTACACACAATGGAATTCTACTCAGCAATAAAGAAGAACAAAATAATACCATTTACAAGAAAATGGAAGGACCTGGAAAACATTATGTTAAATGAGATCAGCCAATCACAGAAAGAGAAGGGCCATATTTCTTCTCTAATATGCGCAAGCTAGGGAGTAGTGGGGATACAAAAGGGACTCAGGACAATTGTAGAGAAGCCTCAGTAGAGTCAGGGAAGTGGTCTAAGGGAAGGGGAAGGGGAATAATGAAGTTCATTAATGGAATTACTACCATCGACCATGTGTACACATGAGAATATACTAATGTCAATCTCAGTACTCTGTATTGGGGTGGGTAGGAGTGGAGGCGGGGAGGCTGCACCAAGTGCTGTTACTGTCAACTGTTACTGTCAACTTGATTTTCATTGTGATGGGAGACTATAATGCACCAATAAAAGCACATTAAAAAATTAATTGGGCTGGGCTTGGTAGTTCACGCTTGTAATCCAAGTACTTGGGAGGCTAAGACAGGAGGATCGCAGGTTCATGGCCAGCCTCAGCTACTTAGTGAGGCCCTTCGCAACTTAGTGAGACCCTGTTTCAAAATAAAGAATAAAAAATAGGGCTAGGTGTATAGCTCGGAGGAAGAATGTCCCTGGTTTCAATTCCCAGTACCAAAAAAAAAATAATAATAATAATAATTGAAGCTCTTTACCCTAAGAAATGACCACTGGTTCTTTGCTAAGCACATCTGTATGCTTATTTTCTATTATTATATATACTAGTTTCCCCATACAGCCAACAGATTCTAAGATGGCTCACACAGAAACTTCTCTTTATCTATTGTTCATCACTAGAGTCCAAAATATTGAAACAGTTTATTATACATCTAGCAGTGATTAGTATGTAGAATTGGGGAAAGAAGAAAACAGAATAAGTAATTAACATTTTCTTTCTATAAGACTAAACCACTGAACCAATGGGATGTAGTGGCCACTAAGAGCTGCGTGCATGTGTTTCCCTGTCACTCTGAACTACATTATGATGTGAGACTACAATGTACCAATAAAAGTATATTTTAAAAAAATAAACTTCAACTGGCTAAAACTGCTGGGACCACAGAGAACTTTTACAATATTCACATATATCCAAATCCACTGACTGGCGTTAGTTAATGACTATAAGAAATATCAATCACTAAGCCACTCCTTGTTATCATTATACCTAAAGTAAATAATTATCACTATTATGAGTATATTCAATAGATTTTTAAACATACTCTGCACATAGTATTGTTCAGCTGCTACCAAATGATTTATCTGCACTGAACTTAAAATATTTATTTCATTCAATATTCCTAAAATACATATCCCTCTGGCCTTTTCTTTCTTGCTTTTTATTTTGGAGGTATTGGGAATTGAACTCAGAGCCTTACGCATGCTAGGCAAGTGCTCAACAACTGTGCTACACACCCAGCTCCCACTGATGTTCCTTCACTAGGGAATTTAAATTCTAAGCTCTGTGACTTCAATCTGTTCATTTCCCTCTGGTTCTCTCTGTGAAAACTTAAGAAATATTAGTTATTTCAATAGTTTAAATCTATTCTGATAATCTCTAAATATTTATTCTTTTATACTTTGGCAATTTCTACTATTATTTTGATGATTTTCATTAAAAATACTCACATATAAAATATTTAATTATATTATATCCCACTGGAAATAATTAAATGACTAGATAGCAGTAAATGCAAATGTAAAAAATGTTTGCATTTTTATACACTTAATATTACATGTAGTGGTATTTTCTTTCACATCAAATATATTTATCTAAGTTACTATCAAAATATTATTAAAATTATAACTTGCTTATTTAAAAGTTAATTTTAGATTAAAGTTAGCTGCTTTTATAAGAAAATAAATTCTGTTTGACACAAAATAAGCAAAAGTATTTGGCAGACACAATAAACAGAGACAGTAGAAGACAAAAAAGGAACATAAATTTAAAGGACTAAGTGCAAATAGTCATCATTTAAAAAGTTACTGAGAAGCCAGGCGTAGTGGCGCACGCTTGTAATCCTAGTACTTGGGAGGCTAAGACCAGAGGATCCGGGTTTGCGGCCAGTCTCAGCTACTTAGTGGGGCCCTCCGCAACTTTGTGAGACCGTTTCAAATTAAAGAATAAAAAATAGGGCTGGGGGTGTAGCTCAGAGGTAGAATGCCCCTGGGTTAAATCCCCAGTACCGCAAAAAAAAAAAAAAAAATTACTGAGAATTAGAAACTTTCGCAGTCATATTGGAATGACTTCCACTAGGAAGCAGACAGTATTATATAGAAGCTTAATGTTGAAAAAGAAATTTCTTACATCATAATTACTATTGATCTCTTTCTCTACTCTCAACACTCCTGTGTTCTCGATTATACTATTTACTATATCTTTTAATTTTACAAAAACTGTACAGTCTAAGTGATATCACTTCCCACATTCCACAAAAATATTCCTAGAGTCACTTATCTCAGTAATACATTTATTCAACAACAACAAAATGTTATCTAAGATAGACATAAAAAATAAGTCAATAGAAGAAGAAAAATGGTATCATAAAAGACTCTCAGAAAAAGAGGAAGAAAAAACAAAAAGTAAGTTGGATGCCATGGCACACACCTATAATCTCAGCTACTCAGGAAGCTGAGCCAGGAGGATTCCAAGCTCAAGGTCAGTCTGGGCAATTTAGGAAGACTCTGTTTCAGAATAAAAACTAAAAAGGTCTGGGGCTGTACTTCAGTGGTAGAGTGTCCCTGGGTTCATTCCTCAGTTAAACACACACACACACACACACACACACACACACACACAAATGCACATGGAAAATTTTTATTCACTTTATCAAAAATCATTTTAAGCCTGGTTTTGTGGCACACACCTATAATCCCAGTACTTGGGAGGCTGAGATAAGAGGACTGTATGTTCTAGGACAGCCTCAGCAAGTACTGAGACTCTCATCAACCTAGCAAGACCCTGTTTCAAAATAAAAATAAAATAGGGCTGGGGCTGTAGCTCAGAGGTAGAATGCCCCTGGGTTCAATCCCCAGTACCACACACACACACACAAAAGAAATCATTTTAAATGTGAATGATCTAAATATACTAGCTAAAATAAAGAGACCATCAGATTGGATTTAAAAATAGCAATATAACTATATACTATCCACAAAAAAAACACTTTAAATACAAAAACATAAATACATTAAAAGTTAAAAAAGAAAAATATGTATAATGCTATTACTAATAAAAATAAGGCTGGAGTACCTATACTAATTTCATACAAAAGAGACTTCAAAAAAAGGAATGCTATCAGGGATAAAAAGCAACCTTGTCTAATGATAAAGGGGCCAATTCTTCAAGACATAATAATCCTAAATATGTATACACTTAGCAAAAGATCTACAAAATAACATGAAGCAAAAATTTATAAATCTGAAAGTAGAAAGACAAATCCACAATAACAGATATATTAACACTCTTCTCATTAATTAATAGAACAAGAGGAAGAAATTCAGTAAAGATACAGAAGACCTAACCAACACAATCATCCAACTTTATCTAGTGGACATTTATAGAACACTCTATCCAACATCAGCAAAATAAACTTTCTGTGCAAGTGATTGGGGAATATTCACCAAGATGGACCTTATTCTGGGCAATGGAATAGACATTAAAATTACAAAGGAATAAAAATCACACAAAGTATGGTTTTGGAACATAACAGAATTAAACTAGAAATCAATAATATAGAGATATTTGGAAAGCATCCTCTGATGTTTGGAAATTAAATACACCTCTAAATAACTCATAAATAAGAGAGGGAGACGTAACAAAATATTTTCAAAATTATGGAGTGTAGCTAAAGCAGTGTTTAGAGAAAAAGTTTATGGTATTAAATGTATGATGGTTAAGCAGGGCATTGTGGTGCATGCTTGTAATCCCTGTACTTGGGAGGCTAAGACAGGAGGATCGCAGGTTCGATGACAGCCTCAGCAAGTAG
>PVJS01044861.1:0-16482 GCA_004027185.1 Glis glis
CCTGGACCCCTGGGTCTGAGGGACAGAGGAGCTGGGCCTGGACCCCTGGGTCTGAGGGACAGAGGAGCTGGGCCTGGACCCCTGGGTCTGAGGGAGGAGGGCTGGGCCTGGACCCCTGGGTCTGAGGGAGGAGGGCTGGGCCTGGACCCCTGGGTCTGAGGGAGGAGGGGGCTGCTTCATGTCTGTGTAATCACCCTGTCCTTCCTTGGCCAGATTGAAAACTGGGTGGCAGAGGGCCCTAGTGAAGATGAAGCTGTGTGTGTGAACTGCCAGAACAACAGCTATGGGGACAAGTGCGAGAGCTGCCTGCACGGCTACTTCCTCCTGGACGGGAAGTGCACCAAGTGAGAGGAAGGGGCTGGGACCCTCACCCTTTTCACTAGGGATAGCTCTGGAAGCCGGACCCTCCCCAGTCTTCTGTTGTCAGTCAGGAGATGAAGTCTCCAGGGAGCCTCAGGCAGGGGCAAGGGTTGGGGAATGAGCTGGGCTGGGATGAGCGACCCCCATCTCAGAGCCCAGAGCTGAGGTGCAGGCTACAGAGCGGCCTGGATGCAGCTGGGTGGGTGAGGAGGGAGGGCTGCTGAGGGATGAGGCCTCTGGACAACCTCCCCCCTCCATGCTGTTTTTTTGAGTACTGGGGATTAAACCCAGGGGTGCTCTACCACTGAGCTGTATTCCCAGCCCTTTCTGTGTTATTTTGAGGCAGGGTCTTACTAAGCTGCCCAGGCTGGCCTCCAACTTGTGATCCTCCTGCTTCAGCCTCTGAAGTAGCTGAGATTACAGACATGCACCACTGTGCCTGGCTCAGTGTTCCTCCTTTTTTTGTGTGTGTGGTACTGGGGATTGAACTTACTGGCATTCTACCTCCCAGCTACACTCCCAGCCCTATTTTTAATTTTTATTTGGACACAGGGTCTCACTAGGTTGATGAGAGTCTCACTACTTGCTGAGGCTGTCCTCGAACCTGCGATCCTCCTGTTTCAGTCTCCCAAGTACTCACATACTGGGATTATAGGCACGCCCCACCACATCTGGCATAATCTTCCTCCTTTTATTAATTTTAATTTTTATTTTTTGTAGTACTGGGGATTGAACCCAGGGGCATTCTACCTCTGAGCTACATTCCCAGCCTGATTTTTGAGTGTGTGTGTGTGTGTGTGTGTGTGTATGTGTGTGTTACTGGGGATGGAACCCAGGAGCAGTCTACCTCTGAGCTACACCTCCAACCCTATTTTATTTTTTTATTTTGAAACAGGGTCTCACTAAGTTGCAGATGGCCTCACTAAGTAGGTGAGGCTGGCCACGAACCTGCAATCCTCCTGCCTCAGCCTCCCAAGTACTGGGATTACAAGGAGTGTGCCATCACACCTGGCTCCTGATTTGTTTATTTTATTTATTTATTTATTTTTGTGGTACTGGGGATAGAACCCAGGGACGTTCTACCTCTGAGCTGCGTCCCCAGCCCCATTTTATTCTTTATTTGGAAACAGGGTCTCACTAAGTTGCAGAGGGCCTCACTAAGTTGCTGAGGCTGGCCGCGAACCTGTGATCCTCCTGTCTCAGCCTCCCAAGTACTGGGATTACAAGCATACGCCACCATGCCCGGCTTATACTTTATTTTGAAACAGGGTCTCACTAAGTTGCAGAGGGCCTCACAAGTTGCTGAGGCTGGCTGCGAACCTGTGATCCTCCTGTCTCAGCCTCCCAAGTACTGGGATTACAAGGGTGCACCACCACGCCTGGCTTTAATGTTCCTCCTTTAAAATGTTCACAGAGCCGGGTGTGGTGGCACACATTTGTAATCCCAGTACTTGGGAGACTGAGACAGGAGGATCACAGGTTCGCAGCCAGCCTCAGCTACTTAGTGAGGCCTTCCACAATTTGGTGAAACCCTGTTTCAAAATAAAGAATAAAAAATAGAGCTGGGGGTGTAGCTCAGGGGTAGAATGCCCCTGGGTTCAATCCCCAGTACCACAAAAGAAATGTTCACAGAACTTGAGTCAGTCCAACCTGGGTTCCCACTTAACCTCTCTGTGACCTTGGGGAATTGGCTTGACCTCCGTAAGCCTCAGAGGTCATGTCATGGGCGCTCCATAACCCCCATCTTCTTCTCTGTCCTCAGATGCCAGTGTAACGGACATGCAGACACCTGTAACGAGCAGGATGGGACAGGCTGCCCGTGTCAAAACAACACGGAGACGGGGACGTGCCAGGGCAGCTCTCCCAGTGACCGCCGAGACTGCTATAAGTACCAGGTACTGTTGGAGATGTGAGCTATGGGCCAAGGTAGCCACATACCCAGAGGGTAAGAGCCGGGATGAGGCACCCAGGCCCTGGCAGGGCCGACGACGTGGTTCTCAATCTGGTCTTGGGATCCAGTTCAGCTTAATAGACTGTTCCTGAGCTCTATTCAGTTTCAGGCCCTGGACAGTGATGCTGAGGACCCAGGCGTGGGCCTGTCAGGGGCTCCCAGACTGGTGCAGAGACAATCTACATTACCTTTAGTCACAACTCAAAGGTTGAAAATGCTGGAAACCCCATCTCATAGTAGCTTAAAGAAAAAAAGAAATGTATTAACTCTCAAAACTGAGTTTTAGCCAGACACAGTGGTGCACACTTGTAATCCCAGTACTTGGGAGGCTGAGACAGGAGGATCACATGTTGGAGGCCAGCCTCAGCAACTTAGTGAGACTCTCAGCAACCTATTTCAAAATTCAAAATAAAAAATAAAATAGGGCTGAGGTGTAGCCCTATTCTACCTCTACTCAGAGGTAGAATGCCCCTGGGTTCAATCCCCAGTAACCAAAAAACAAAAACACACTTGAGGTCTGGGTCTACCACTGCCTACAGGGAGGAATCCAAAGTTCTTGGTGTGCCAGGCACTTCTGAACCTTATCGTCCTTATTTCCAGCCTTGCTGCACTTCCCATGTTTTCATAAACAGGCCAAGCCCTTTCCCAGTTCCTTGCTCTCTTCTTGTTTCCACTGTCCAGAATGCACCCTCTCCCATCTTGTCTTTTTGGCAACACCCACTTTGAGACCCAGTATAAACATCATGTCTCTGACACATCCGATTATTCCAGATTTTCCCCCAAATTCTTGTTTTGCCTCTTCTTCTCCTCCTCCTCCTCCTCCTCCTCCTCCTCCTCCTCCTCCTCCTTCTTCTTCTTCTTTTTTTGTGTGTGTGGTACTGGGAATTGAACCCAGGGGCATTCTACCTCTGAGCTACACCCCCAGCCCTATTTTTTATTCTTTATTTTGAAACAGGGTCTCACTAAGTTGTGGAGGACCTCACTAAGTAGCTGAGGCTGGCGGCGAACCTGGATCCTCCGGTCTCCGCCTCCCAAGTACTGGGATTACAAGCGTGTGCCACCATGCCCGACTTGTTTTGCCTCTTCTTATAGCACTTAGTACAAATGTTTTTTGGGGGGTACTGGGGATTGAGCCCAGGGGCATTCTACCTCTGAGCTATACCCCCAGTCCTTTTTTATTTTGAAACAGAGTCTTGCTAGGTTGCTGAGTGTCTCACTACGCTGCTGAGGCTATCCTTGAAGTTCTGATCCCCCTATCTCAGCCTCCCAAGTACCGGGATTACAGGCGTGCACTACCACACCCGGCCTTTTTTGTTGTTGTTGTTACTGGGAATTGAACCCAGAGGCATTCTATCTCTGAGCTCTATCCCCAGACTGATTTTATTTCTTGTTTGGAAACAGGGTCTCACTAGGTTACTGAGAGCCTCACTAAATTGCTGAGGCTGTCCTTGAACCTGCGATCCTCCTGTCTCAGCTTCCCAAATACTGGGATTACAAGCGTGCGCCACCACGCCCAGCTCTTTTTTTTTTTTTTTTTTTGGTACTGGGGTTGAACTCAGGCAATCTACCTCTAAGCTATACCCCTAACTCTTTTTATTTTTTATTTTGAGATAGGGTCTCACTAGATTGCTGAGAATCTTGCTAAGTTGCTGAGGCTGGTCTCAAACCTGCAATCCTCCTATCTCAGCTTCCCAAGTACAGGGATTATAGATGTGCACCACCATGTCCAGCTGCACTTTGTGCATTATGGAAATTAAGTTTGAAACTATCTTCTCTCACTGGCTTCTCAAAGGCAGGGACCTAGCATAGCATCTGGGCGTATAAAGTCTTTGGATACCTGCTTGCTGAATGTTTCTGCAATTAGAATGATAAACAGGTTGGCAAAATTTAGGGTTTTTTTTTTTTGTGTATGTATGTGTGTATGGTACTGGGGATTGAACCCAGGGGTATTCTACCTCCGAGCTACACCCTCAGCCCTATTTTTATTTTTATTTTGAAACAGGGTCTCGCTGGGTTAATGAGAGTCTCACTATTTGCTGAGGCTTTCCTCGAACCTGCAGTCCTCCTGTCTAAGCCTCCCAGGTACTGGTATTACAAACATATGCCACCACGCCCAGCCACCCCCAACCCTTTTTATTTTTTGTTTTGAAATAGTTTTTTTTTTTTTTGGTACTGGGGGTGGAACCCAGGGGCCTTCTACCTCTGGGCTATACCCCTAGCCCTATTTTTATTTTTTATTTGGAAACAGGGTCTCGTTAAGTTGCTGAGGCTGTCCTCGAACCTGTGCTCCTCCTGTCTCAGCTTCCCAAGTAGTGGGATTACATGCGTGTGCCACCATGTCTGACTTTTTGAAACGGGGTCTTGCTAGGTTGCTGAGGGTCTCAATAAGTTGCTGAGGTTGGTCTCTAACCAGTCATCTTCCTGTCTTAGCTCCCAAGTACTGTGATTACAGGCATGCATCACCATGCCTGGCTAATATTTAGTTATCTTTGATGTTATGTTCTCTTCCCCTGAGGATGGAAGCCCTAGGATTAATAGTATGTGAGAAGTCCCTGCCATCGAGCTGCAGTGTGCTGTGGAGACGGTGGCAGCGGCATATATGTGAAAGGCTTGTCGAGACTGTGCAGGGGCCTTGGTGAAGTGTGGGCCTTGGTGAGGAAGACAGGCTCAGAGACATTCAATGTTCTGCCCCAGCTCAGCACCCAGTTGGATTTGGAGCCTGGACAGATTTGAGTGGTTTCCACCAAGCTTCAGGATTCATAATAGCTGTGTTATTCATCCATCTATCTATCTATCTATCTATCTATCTATCCATTCAATATATATTTACTGAGCACCTACTATATGCCCAGCCCTGTGTGAGGCACTGGGGATCCAGGAAGGAACAAAGCAAGCAAAATGTTCTATCCTCAAGGGTTCACGTTCTCACGGAGTAATCAGGCAGTGAGCAAAGGAGCAAGTCAGACACACGGTGTAGTAGACGGAAGGAGAATATCGAAGCAGGAGGGAGAGGGTGTGCCAGAGAGTAGCCGTGGTAGATACAGTGACCCAGGAAGGCCTCGGTGAGAAGGTGGCACTTAAGGTGGAAGCGAGGGTGTCAGACAAGTGGACATGTGGGAAGCGAGCCACCCTGGCAGAAGGTCACCCAGGGCAGAGGCCTGTGGTGGGAAGGTGGCTAATACCGTGCTGAAGCAGCCAGGTGGGCAGGTGAGGCCGGCCAACCCTGTGCCAGGCGCTGTGTGTGCGATAGAGCAGTCACCCCAAGCAAGCCTCGGTTACTCCCTGTGTAGAGAGGGAGAATCTCTAGCTTAATGAGGTTAGGTCACCAGTCCAAGCCCACAACACTAGTGAGGAGGCGGAGCCAGAATTCAGCAGAGCTCTTCATCCCTGTGCCTGAGTGCCAGAGACCTCGCCTCAGGCTGAAGTCACTGGGGTGACACCAGGGGTGGCAGTCCTGGAGGGTCAGGCCCTGGCAGTCTCCACACCATGGCAGGGACCTTCTGGAGGGATGTCACAAGGAAGTGGCTGGGGCGCTTGGGGGCTCAAGGCGGGACCCCTGGACATGAGGTACAAGGTGCCAATCCTGCTCGGGAGACGGCCTCTCCGAGTTCAGTCCTGATGGCCCCCTCCGCCCCTGCCCTTCCTGCAGTGCGCCAAGTGCCGGGAGTCGTTCCACGGGAGCCCGCTGGGCGGCCAGCAGTGTTACCGCCTCATCTCAGTGGAGCAGGAGTGCTGCCTAGACCCCACCTCCCAGACCAACTGCTTCCACGAGCCCAAGCGCCGGGCGCTGGGCCCCGGCCGCACCGTCCTCTTTGGCGTGCAGCCCAAGTTCACCAATGTGGACATTCGCCTGACTCTGGATGTGACTTTCGGTGCTGTGGACCTCTACGTCTCCACCTCCTATGACACCTTCGTGGTCCGTGTGGCCCCTGACACCGGCGTCCACACCGTGCATATCCAGCCCCCCCCGCCCCCACCCCCACCCCCACCTCCCGCTGACGGTGGGCCCCGGGGGGCTGGGGATGCGGGGGGACCAGGGGCCAGGAGTGGACCAGGCACCCCGGCGGAGCCGCGAGTACGGGAGGTGTGGCCTCGGGGCTTGATTACCTACGTGACGGTGACGGAGCCATCAGCGGTGCTGGTGGTCCGCAGTGTGCGGGACCGGCTGGTCATCACGTACCCACATGAGCACCACGCTCTCAAGTCGAGCCGCTTCTACCTGCTGCTGCTGGGCGTGGGAGACCCGAGCGGGCCCGGTGCCAACGGCTCGGCCGACTCGCAGGGCCTGCTCTTCTTCCGGCAGGACCAGGCCCACATCGATCTGTTTGTCTTCTTCTCGGTCTTTTTCTCCTGCTTCTTCCTCTTCCTGTCGCTCTGTGTGCTCCTCTGGAAGGCCAAGCAGGCCCTGGATCAGCGGCAGGAGCAGCGCCGGCACCTGCAGGAGATGACCAAGATGGCCAGCCGCCCCTTTGCCAAGGTCACCGTCTGCTTCCCTCCAGATCCTACTGCCCCGGCCCCTGCCTGGAAGCCACCTGGGCTCCCACCACCCACTTTCCGCCGCTCTGAGCCCTTCCTGGCACCCCTGCTGCTTACAGGGGCTGGTGGTCCCTGGGGACCCATGGGAGGGGGGTGCTGCCCACCGGCCATCCCTGCCACCACTGCTGGCCTGCGAGCCGGGCCCATCACCCTTGAGCCCACCGAAGATGGCATGGCTGGCGTGGCCACACTGCTGCTCCAGCTGCCTGGTGGGCCCCACGCACCCAACGGTGCCTGCCTAGGGTCAGCCCTGGTCACACTGCGGCACAGGCTGCACGAGTACTGTGGGGGTGGCGGGGGTGCTGGGGGCAGTGGGCACGGGGCTGGCGCAGGTCGGAAGGGACTGTTGAGCCAGGACAACCTCACCAGCATGTCCCTCTGACCTGCCGAGGAGCCTCGGCCACCAAGTCGCCTGATGGGGCCAGCCTGGACTGGGGACCCCTGGACACTGTCTCCTCAGAGACCACCGGCTCCCTTCCCCCAGGGGTCCCCTTTGTTCTGCATTCAGCAACTATTTATTGAGTACCTACTCTGTGCCAGGCACTGCTGTAGGCCCAGAGCAAAACAGGAAGCGAGAGAGAAGGTTCCCTGATCTCACGGGACTTAGGTTCTAGTGAAGGGAGACAATCAGCGCACACGTGGACGCACGCATGTGCAAGCAGGATGATTTTGGAGGGCAAGGTGCTGTGAGACCTCGATGGGATGTGGCAGTGAGGGACTGTGGGGTGAAGTCGATTGTGCATCCAGAGAGGCTAGACTGAGAAAAGCAGAGGATCTGGCCTTGGAGAGCTTTGGGAAGCCAGCTCCAGGCAGAGGGAGCAGGAGAGGTACAGAAAGGCCTGGAGATGGAGTCAGCTTGTTCTGTGGGAAGCACCTGAAAACTGGCCGTTATGACCCAGATCAAGTGTGGGGAGATGAGGCTAGGGGCAGGCAGGACCTTCTGACCACAGATAAGGTTTTGGTTCTACTCAGGGCAGTGGGGAGCTGTTGGACAGTTTTGTGGAGGAGAGTGACAGGACCCATGCATATTTGGGAGGCCACTTAGCTATGGTGTGAGAATGGATGGGAGGGCAGGAGAGGCAGCAGGGACAAGGGCTAACGCCTGGGTCAGGGTGGTGGCAGTGAGGGGCAGTCAGGGTTATACAAGATGAGTGTGGAACGACGCAGTGATGTCAGAGCGAGGGAGGGGACGCATTCAGGATGACCCTAACTATGGCCTGAAGCATGGGTGGGCAGTGGGGTCATTTATTAAGATGGGGCCGACTGGGGGCTGGTGCACATGGTTTTGATGTGTGATGCCCTTTGGACATCTCTTCAGTCGGCCTGCTGGGCATACAGGAACTGCTGTGAGTATTTCAGCAGAAGGAGTCAGGTGCAGGGAACCGGTGGTGCTGGTGAGGGCAGAGGCTGAGGGAGGCGGGCCAGCGAGATGGCCCAGCAGTGAGCAGGAGCAGGAAGGTGCTGCTGCCGTCTTGGGCCTCAGTGACAAACCTCAGTTAGTGGTATTACCTGACCCCGGGATCAGGGTCCTGTTGGGAGGGAGCCTGGGAGAAATGAAACCTTTGCCTGAGATGCCCCCCTGGGTGGGCATGGGTGTCAGTGGGGGCAGGGGTGCCAAGGGTGGGAAGAGACAGCTCTTTTCCAGATAGTGCTGCCTTGGTGACTTTGGGGCTCTCCCCAGGGGCCACCCCCACCTGAGCCACCTCCTTGGACTTCTGAGCTCCTCTACCCTTGGAAGACCTCCCTTCCCCCAATCCTAGCCATCTTCTTGAACCTGGGGCTTTCTCTCCCAATACTCCAGCCCCCAGCTTCTGTTTTGGATCTTGGGTGGCTGGGCCCTGTATCTTCCCCTTGCTGGGGTCCTCTGCCTGAGGTCCTCCCCCATCGATGTGTGCATGTCAGAGGCAGCAGGGGCCATATTTGAAGAAGAGAAGAGCAACTGATTTCAATGAATAAAAGAGTGTGGGGAAGACCCAAGTGTCAGAGTGCAGTCTGCATGCAGGAGAGGGAGGGATGGGCATCAGCTCTCTGCTGGGTGGGTTGGATAAATACCCTTACCCTGTTGTCATCTCCAAGCCGTGTGACCTGGGCCTGGCTCCTGGCTGTCCCTCATAGGTGGTGGTGGTGGTGGGCATGACAGGAGCTCTTGCTCCCTAGGAGGAACAAACCAAGGGTAGATGTGGGCAGGGGGGGCCTTTGGTCCTTTCCTAGGTCCCTTCCACAGGGAGACCCCAGTTTGACTCAGGGAAAACAGATGACTTTGGCCCAGGCACAGGTTCTGTTCTGGGCCTAATTGAAGATGGAATAGTTCAACCCAGACAGCATGAAGACTGAAATGAGGCCGTAGCCCAATGAGCTTTCTCTAATTCAAGTAGATCCCAAGGTCAAAGCTGAAAGTATCATGGGAGCCATTTTATCTCCCACTCCCCTGGACAAGCAAGAGCCCAGATGTGAGGGCAGGTAGGAGCCAGAGATCTCTGTCCTCCATTGGCCTTGACTCAGCATGGGCATCTTTTTTTTTTTTTTTTTTTTTTGCGGTACCGGGGATTGAACCCAGGGGCGTTCTACCTCCGCGCTATACCCCTGGCCCTATTTTTTATAGTTTATTTTGAAACCAGGTCTCACGAAGTTGCGGAGGGCCTCACTAAATAGAGAGAGAGAGAGAGAGAGGGCTGAGAGAGAGAGAGAGCGCTGAGAGAGAGAGAGAGAGGGCTGAGAGAGAGAGAGCGCTGAGAGAGAGAGCGCTGAGGCTGGCCGCAAACCCGGATCCTGCGGTCTCCGCCTCCCAAAGTACTGGGATTACAAGTGTGCGCCACCACACCCGGCCCAGCATGGGCATCTTACTGGGAGAGCTCAACAAGATACCTCACCTGCATAACCCAGCCCCGAGTGCAAGCTGGTTGCTTTGGTGCTCAGCCAAGGTCTCGGTGATGTGTGGGACTTAAGGGTGAGCAAGTCTCCGGTGTGGCCCATGAATAACATGGTATTTATAGACTCTGGGCAGTTTAGGGGATTTTTAGAGATTAGCCTGACCACATGAGTTTTTGCCTTTATGTGCTGGCTGTAGTACCTACCCTCTAAGATGCGACTACGAACTTGTCATTTATTAAGCACCATATGATAGAAGGTTTGCTTGGCACGTTACTGCTGTGGTTTTATTTGATCTTTCCATAACTGTATGAGGTGGGAACCATGTGATCTCCACTTTGCAGAGGAGAAACAAAGGGTCACAGAGATCATTTAGTTGTGGAGTGACAGTGGCTCTTTGAACCCTGGCCCTCTGACGCTCAAGTCCACATGCTTAGCTGCCACGCTGTTCTGCCTCCTGGGGAAGGAGCCCTTCACCTAGTCCAGGTCCACACAGCTGAGAGCCGTCCCAGCACAGAACAGGCTCTAGGGGCAGGGTGTTCAACCGGGGATTTCTGTTAGGGACAAGGCAGAATGGACTGACTGGGGAGCTGGCAAGGGTTTTCTTTGGGACACAGAGCCGCTCGCTGACTCCTGTCAGTGGTGTGTGCGTGCTGCTGCACGAGTGCCCCCTGGTGTGTGTCCATCCTCCCTCCTCATCCACCTCTCAGCTCTCAGTTCTCCCTGGATGCACCTGAATGCAAAAGACGCACAGTGGGTGAGAGAAAGCCTGCGCGTGGAAGGCCAGAGGCCCGGGGCTCTAGCCCACGTGGGGCTGCCAACATTCTGGGGACTTCAGGGGAAGAAGGGACATTTCACTGAGGGCCTGTGGCCCTCCAGGCACTGCCAGGTGCTTGGCATGAATCTTTTGGTCTTCCTAACATCACCACTGGGAGGCAGCTTCTCCCACTTTGCAGATTCACAAGCTGACTCTTGCCTAAGAACTCAGGGCTAATTAAGAGGCAAATTGGATTCTGAATAGAAGCCTGCCTCTCCATTGCCTCTCACATCACCTCCAAAGTCACAAAGTCATTTCCCTTTTTTTTTTTTTTTTTTGGCAGAACTGGGAATTGAACCCAGGGGCGTTCTACCTCCGAGCTACACCCCCGGCCCTATTTTTTATCCTTTATTTTGAAACCGGGTCTCACGAAGTTGCGGAGGCCTCACTAAGTAGCTGAGGCTGGCCACGAACCCGGATCCTCCGGTCTCCGCCTCCCAAGAACTGGGATTACAAGCATGTGCCACCATGCCCGGCTGTCACTTCCCTTTTCTAAAGTGATGCCATCCACTTGGGGTCACCTACAGTGGGCCCCACACTGTTCAAGGTGCTTGGGGACACAGCAATGAATGAGGTCCCTCTGCATTCATGGGCCTGATGAGGCAGTGGGGTAACCCAAAACAAGTAAATAATGCAGTATATGGGAAAGTGACCAGAAAATGTAGTGAAGGGAGCAGGTTGGCACTTGGCTTTTCTGTGTATGTGTGCGTGTGTGTGCATGTGTGTGTGTGTGTGTGTGTGTGTGTGTGTGTGTGTGTGTGTGTGTTTTACTGGGGATTGAATCTAGGGGTGCTCTACCACTGAGCTACATCTTTTTTTATTTTTTATTTTTTATTTTTATTTATTTATTTTTGCGGTACCGGGGATTGAACCCAGGGGCGTTCTACCTCCGCGCTACACCCCTGGCCCTATTTTTTATACTTTATTTTTATTTTATTTATTTATTTATTTATTTTTGGTACGGGGATTGAACGCAGGGGCGTTCTACCTCCGCACTACGCCCCCGGCCCTATTTTTTATACTTTATTTTGAAACCGGGTCTCACGAAGTTGCAGAGGGCCTCACTAAGGAGAGAGAGAGAGAGAGACAGGGAGAGAGAGAAAGCTGAGGCTGGCCACGAACCCGGATCCTCCGGTCTCCGCCTCCCAAAGTACTGGGATTACAAGCATGCGCCACCACGCCCGGCTTTATTTTTTTATTTTAAGACAGGGGTTTGCTTAGTTGCCCAGACTGACCTCAAACTTGTGATCCTCCTGCCTCAGCCTCCTGAGTAACTGGGATTACAGGCATGTGTCATCAAGCCCAGCTTCATAGTGGCTTTTTGACATATTAGAGATTACTATCCTCAGAGGATTCATAAAAGTTTATGAACTCAGTAAGATAATAAAGCTACTAGCCGGGCGTGGTCGTGCATGCCTGTAATCCCAGTACTTTGGAGGCTGAGACAGGAGGTTCACGGACTCAAGGCCAATCTCAGCAATTTAGTGAGCCCCTGGGCAATTTAGTGAGACTCTATTTCAAAATAAAAAATAAAATAGGCCGGGCATAGCGGCACATGTTTGTAATCCCAGTACTTAGGAGGCTGAGACAGGAGGATCGCAGGTTTGCGGCCAGCTTCAGCCACTTAGTGAGGCCCTCTGCAACTTAGACCCTGTTTCAAAATAAAGAATAAAAAATAGGGCTGGGGGTGTAGCTCAGAGGTAGAATGCCCCTGGGTTCAATCCCCAATACCACAAAAAGAATGAAAAACAAAACAAAAACGATAACCTAGTTACTAAGGGGCAAGAGTCAAGATTGGATCCCAGGTCTGTACAATTTTGAGACCTGAAAATTTCTCTAATCTGCTACTTGCTCTTGTAGTAAATGTTACAATGCAAGACTCCTTCTGCTTGCTGTACAATGGAAGCCAATTAGTTAAGAGGCAAGGTAGTGGTAGAGAAAGAACTGTATTACAATAAGCTATCTGATCAGAAGATGGCATACCTAGTGGTCTACAGTCCCAAAGGACCATCTTGGAAAGAAGCTAATTTAGGAGCAGTTCATATAGGAGACGGATGATCGCTGTGTGGGCACCTTCTGACAGTGGGAGGTTTGCGGCCAGATGATGCACATCTGGTCTTAAGTCTAGTTGCAAAATGTTTTTCAGTTCTACAAATCTCAAGGAAAACCAGTGGTTTTATGTGCAGTTCCTGACATATTACACATAATACATATTACATTAGAGAGGTGGCTACCCAGAGACCCTGTTACTGATCAAACTCACCACAGTGAAAGAAGATATACTGCCTAGTGTTAGGTAAGGGCATGTGAGCGCAGAGAGGCAAGACTCAGGCTCGCTGAAGTCATATATACAGCCAGTCCTGACCACCGCCCAGGGACTCCTCCATCCACACCTCACCATGTGTCCCCACCTTGCTCACCAAACCTCCTTCTCCACCCAGATTCCTTCCTTGGGAAGAAAAAAAAAAGGATGTAGGCGGGGTTGGTTTTCAGGTTTTTATTGTGGGTGTATTTTTGGCGATGGGACAGAGACGGTGGGGCAGGCTCTCCCTGGAGCCGCCAGAGGAGACCGGGCGTGATGGGTGGACTCAGGAGGGAAGAGGGTACCTTCTTTACTCTCGGATCTTCAGTTCCCGCGCCATCTGACAGAGCGCGCAGGGCAGGCAAAAGGTGAGGGCCGCCCAGTCGTGCCCGACGGAGCCCTGGAGGGTGGGAGAGAGGGGTCAGGAGCCCTGCCTGGGGTTGCAGGACGCCAGGCCCCCGCGCAGGTCCCCGCGGGCGCACCTGAATGTGGTAGCGCTCGCGCATGCCGGTGCGGAGGGAGTGCAGGCCTCCGGGCAGGTAGGGCGCGCAGCAGCACTCGCCAAAGTCGTCGGAGATGCGGCAGGCGAGGCACAGGGGAGCGAAGGTGCCGCACAGACCTGGGGAGGGCGAGGGCGGTCAGGGGCTCCGGCCCAGCGAGGGGCGCGGCTGAGGGATGGGGCGTTGGAGGAAATGAGGAAGCGGCCCCACAGGGAGTTAGGGTGCAGGGAGGGGCCGGCTTAGCGACTGGGAGACAGTTTGGAGAAGGATCTGGGGGTCACAGTAAGGGGAAGTTGAGGGTATAAGGCAGAGGTTGAGGGTCCCGGCGGAAGTTGTCAGGTCGGGATCCCAGGAGTGTTGGGGTCCCAGGAGGGGGTGAGGGCTGGAGAGTAGGAAATCAGGGTCCAGAGAAGGAAGGTGGGAGGATTAATAAGGAGGGCAGGCATCTGAGGGGCACAGAGGTGAGCCTCCCTCCCCTCCCACCACTCCTCCACTCACAGACGGGCATGTCGTTGCAACAGTCCGTGAGGCCCGTGTGCCAGTCACTGAGCTGGGTCTGGTAGCAGGTGTTGGTGCACTGGGGCTGGCTGGTCACTGGGTAGGACATGGCTGCAGAGGTGGGAGGAAGGGGTCAGTGGCAGCCTGGTAGCGCCCTCCCTGGACCTACGCCCTGCCACCCTTCCCACTGCCGGGCAGTCTGGGCAGGGCCACTAGGCCGCCCACTGAAAGGACACCCCTGGGAGGACACTGCTTCAACCCCTTTCCCTCCTGCCACATCTGGGCATCCTGGTCCTAGTCTGTCCCTGTTGCCGCTGCCTCCTGCACATCTGGTTGAGCTGGAGGTGGGAGCTCCTGCAGGTCTGAGGAAGGGTGGGCACCACATCTGGGCAGGGCCTGGACATGCCACCTCCTCCTCCACGTCTGGGCTTGGGGTGCTGAGTTCCAGCGTTTCGGGGGCCTCTGGGGCGGAAGGTGCCATTTGTCTTCGAAGCCAGGGTGCCCGGGGGAGGGAGGCGGCCAGATTCCAGGTACCGGGAGGGTTGCTGGTCCATCCAGCGATCCCACCTTTGCCTTTCACGTTGTCGTGCATCTCAAACTGCATTTCGCTGGCCCTGAGGAGGTGGAGTTGTGGACGACGGAGGTGGCTGCGCGGTGTCCAAGGGATGCTGGATACTGGGGAGGGCAGGGAAAGGGACTGGGGGACTGGGGGCTGGGCTCTCAGGGGCAGGGGATCTGGGGAGAAAGAGGCCAAGTCAGCCTGCCAGCTAGGAGAGATATGGAATCGGGGATGGATAGGGTGGGGCGAGAAACTCGCCCATCTCTTTACAGCTGCCCGACAGACCTTAGCGGACCCTCCCCGAGCAGAGGCAGAGCTGAACAGAGAGACCAAGAGACAGAGACAGGCAGAGGCAGAGATAAGGGGAGAAAGAGACCAGAGCCAGGTGCCTGCAGAGGTGCTGCCCATAACACCCACACGCGCCCAACACTTTGAGTGCTCTGCAAACTCATTCCACAGAAGGAACGCTGAGGCCGAGAGGGGGGAAGAGAGATGCCCCACATCTGAAGACCCAGACCAGGGGCTCCAGAAGAGGAGTTTACAAACTTAGCCCAGCGCCACTCCGGTTGAGAAGGCTGGAGGCAGGGGGCGTTGTGAAAGACAGAGATGTCCAGAGAGACAGATTGTCAGAGATAGGAGGGGAGACAGATGTGAGCAGGGCAGGCGGAGGAGGGAGAGCAGACCAGAGGTGCTGGCCACAGAGCCAGGGCTGTGGGGAGGGAGGGGTCCTCCTACCTGCAGCTGATGCGGTGATGGGTGATGGAGACAGGTGTGGGTGACTGGAGCACCGAGTCCTCGGTCTTGGTCCAAGAGCTGCTTATATGGGCTGTGCCATGTGGCCCTGGGCGGGGCTCTGACAGAGGTGCTCAGGGAGCCCAGCCGGTCTGGCTGACCCTCTCCCCCCACCGGGATTTCCTGCCCTCCCTCTCCATTCCCCACCCCCTTCCCCTCATGCCTCACCTGTGTGTGTACGCCTGACATCTGAGGATGAGGAGATGGGGGTGGATATAGAAACAGGAGTGGGAAGAGATAGAGACAGGGAGGGAGAGGAAGGCAGAGGGGCGCCACTGGGTCAGAGTGCAGAGACCAGAAGAGATGGGGGCAGAGATGGGGAGAGCAGGAGACAGAAGGGAGGCAGGGGAATGGCAAGATGGGAGGGAAGGAGAAAGAGACTCGGAGAGAGGGAGAGACAGGAGGACATAGGAAGATGGAGAAGGCACACAGATCTGGGGAGAAATAACAAAAAAGAAAGTTAGAGCCGGGCGTGGTGGCGCACGCTTGTAATCCCAGTACTTGGGAGGCTGAGACTGGAGGATCACAGGTTGGCGGCCAGCAACTTGTAAGGCCCTCCACAACTTAGTGAGACCCTGTTTCAAAATAAAGAATAAAGTAGGGCTGGGGGTGTCACTCAGAGGTAGAATACCCCAGGTTCCATCCCCAGTACCGCGCGCGCGCACGCGCGCACACACACACACACACACACACACACACACACATACACACACACACACACACAAAAGAAAGTTAGGATTTGCAGGAAAGAGGAGCTGAGGGGAGGGGCGGGTGGAGGGGAGAGGAGAGCATGGGCAGCCAGGGAGAAGGTGGTTGGTGCATCTCTCATCATGCTTAGTGACCTTGCCAATCCCTGGGGAAAGGGGGGCATTGTCCTCCCATTCAGAGACGAGACATGGGTGGGGGCTGGGGGCACTGTGTTTTGGGGAGTGATTCATTCTGGGACCAGAGTCAATACTCACACTTCACTTCAACTTGAAATTGAGACGGGAGGAGGCTGCGAACTGAAAAGGGAACTGAAGGATGTGGGTGTGGCCCCCCATCACGTCCTGGGTCCTCATGGAGCAGAAGAGATGGCAGTGAAGAGAGACTGAGGGAGGAAGGCTGAGCTGGGATGTGGACCCTGGGTCTGAGGGAGGAAGGCTGAGCTGGGATGTGGACCCCTGGGTCTGAGGGAGGAGGCCTGGGCTGAGGCGTGGACCCCTGGGTCTGAGGGAGGAAGGCTGAGCTGGGATGTGGACCCTGGGTCTGAGGGAGGAAGGCTGAGCTGGGATGTGGACCCCTGGGTCTGAGGGAGGA
>PVJS01044862.1:0-16484 GCA_004027185.1 Glis glis
GAGGGAAGGGGGAGGGAATAGGGTGGGATTGGAGGGAGGGCTAAATGTGCAATGTGTGCATGTATGATGTTCATACCCTGACATATATCAAAATGTATAATTATAATTTACAATGCACCAATAAATGAACATAAAAAGTTAAAAAAAACAAAACAAACAAACAAACAAACAAACAAAAAACACTAGAATATTGATAGAGACAGACTATATCTTTAGGTGGAATGTAAATAAAATATGGCTGACTTTTTAGAGTTACACACTTCCAATCTTCTACTGGAATCCAATTTGTGAATTTCCTTGCTTAGATTACAGGCTCAGATCCATTTAACCTATTGTGCTCAATCTACTGAAAATTCTACCACTATTAAAAGACCATGACAAATAGGACAAATATAAATGAGGTTTAAAAATCTATCTTTAATTGATAGGCACTTTATGAATATTATGAAGAAGAGTATTAAATGATCAGGGATACATAGAAATGATTATATTGCTATGAAAACTCTTTGGATGCTAACACTTTCTGAGAATCCTGTCTAACTCAAGTTTATATCAACCACAGATTTCTGACAATGGTTTTATTATGTATTTACTTCCTATAGATAAATGTCAAAGTACAGTGACCTGGTAGAGCCATAGCTGAGACAATTTGTGCCTACTTCCACAAATTATAATGTTGGATTGTATTTATATAATTTATTATGAAATACATTAGCAACAATAATGATATACCTGTATCAATAATTTTATGTCTATATATTTGTGAAAGTGTGATGCATGATGAAAGCAAGTCTTACATCAAATTTCAGTGTATATGCCAGTATTCATATTATAGTATCTGCCAGCTAGAGGAATTTGTGTTTAGGGGGTGACAGAAGGGGTTCGTCCATCATTACCTATTTGAGGCCTCTGATAGTCACAGAAAGAAACCTAATGGCACTTACAGACTAAACTGCTATTTGTCAGTTTTCAGCACCCTGAAATCATATTTCTGCTAAAAAATAGAAAAAAGAACTAATATAATTGTTTATTAAGCTCTTGCAGTTAAAACATATTAACACTTTTAGAACTATATTATCATCCAAATATGAGAAAACTTTCTTAACTGATATTTTGTTTCTGTGATGACAGTTATAAGTATTAGAATAAAATTTTAATGGTCTAGGGTGTATTGTTCAAGCAGATGCCCATTCATTAAAATACAGCAAAAGGTCATGTAATAAAAATTACAAAATAAATTTTATATATATGAAATTTTAGATTCAATTTGTTCTATATTATTGGATTTACAATCAAGAGTGAATAGTTTGTGGAGGAAAAAATGAAACACATTGTTAAAAAAGCAAAAATGTTACCATGTAACCTGTCTTTTGAAGAATTATCACAATTAAAATTGATAAATTCTATCATCTCCATAAACAATTAAAATATCCAAATTTTTTTAATATTTGAGAACAGGAATAACTTTATGAGTTAAGTTTGAAATCGAACTTAGAAAATGTTTGCACATCCCAAAAGACCAAAAAACACCCTAAGGAGACAATATAATTTCACATGAAAATATTTACTGACACAGTTTATTTTATACAGCTATAGCTATATATGAAAATATGCTACATTTTAGTTATAAATATAAGGAGAATGATATTAATATAAAATCTTTTCAAACAGATATTATGATAAAGCTATTTAATTGCAAGGTGGGGTTGATAACAACAGTGACTATTTATAGGCAGTGGTGTATACAGCACTTTCACCTGTTGCTTAAACATAGTTAAAAGGTGTAAAAACATTTAATTATACATTTCTAATACAGTTTCAAATTGTCTAAAAGACAGAAAAATCTGCACTTTTAATGAGAATTCACAAAGATAGTATCAAATGTGTCAAAAAAACTCACTGAATGTAGCAATAATATAAACTCCTGGTCTCAGAAAAAAATGTTTCCACTTCATATATTCTGGGAAGCTGCCCTCATTTAAAAAAATACTAAGAAGTCCTCTATGTAGTTTTCAGAATGTTTAATATGGATATTTATTTTATATAAAAGGTAATTCTAATAATATTAATTATGTCAATGGTAATATGAATTGTACATATAGCAGGTCAGCCATTGGTTCAGATCTTAGTTTCCTCAACTATTCTAGTTGGATATTGATTCAAAATATGTTTTTTAGTAAGAAAAATGTTAAATTTTAACTTTAAATTTTTGAATGTTGTTTTTCTTACTTTTCTAGCACAAAAACTTCACAAAGACTGGTCAGAAATGGTTTTCATTACCAAAATCTATTATATCCTAAATAAACATTATTTCACTATAATAGTTACATATTTTTCTGGAGATAGTAAGGATTCTGTTTTTAATTTGAAATTTGACAAAGTCAAAATTGTCACCATTTATTTAGATGTCTCATTCATAAGTCATAGCAAACTTGTTGATAGGCTTATTACTGATACTAACTTTGGATTTGTTTTGGATTACAAAATATATATAAGAGTCAGTTTTAGAAATTGTCAACCTTATCCTTCACCAAGTGTGCCAAACATTTCTCCTAAATATTGCTTACACCCATACCCTCTTATTTACCCAAATGCCCTTGTCTTGTCCCTCAGAATTTATGAGCTAGAGAATTGCAGCCCATGGTCAGTAAAGTTCTGGGGAATGTTTGAAAAGCAGTTCTCTGAGCTTTGGCACTGGTGTGTTGGGGGGAATAATTTGTAGTATTTGACAATATCTGTCATGTGAAGGTCCTCACCATGCACCAAGGCAAGTTACCAAAGTGACATCAACTTGATAGCAAAATACCTGAGAACTTAGTCTTTGACTCCAGAATATCCTGATTACACTGATCTGCTGTTTTTCTTCTTCCCAGCTTAACTTGGCTGCATTCAGCTCTGTAACCATCTCTCCAAGGTTAAATCTGACAATTCCATATTGCGGCCAGTGTTTTGCCTATAATTCCACGAATCATCTAACTTCTCAATATTGCATTCAAGAAGTTTCAAGATCAAGCTCTTACCTCCCTCCTAAGCCTCTTCTCATTTTGCTAATTTCTATTTTGTACTTCATCTCTCTAGACTTCTTAAATGCTTGCAATTTCTCATTGTCAGTCTTTGCTGATACATTCTCTTCAGCATAAAAGCTCCCTGTGCCTGTCTCTGTCCTCAGTGATTCCCATTCAAAAGTTATCTCTTTTCCCAGTCTATTCCTCTTGTCTTCGTTATCTCATGGTATTTTATTTATTTATTTATTTATTTATTTATGTATTTATGTATTTATTTATTTATTGCAGTACTGGGGATTGAATCCAGGGGCATTCTACCTCTGAGCTTCACCCCCAGCCCCATTTTCTATTCTTTATTTTGAAACAGGGTCTCACTAAGTTGTGGAGGGCCTCACTAAGTAGCTGAGGCTGGCCACGAACCTGGATCCTCTTGTCTCAGCCTCCCAAGTACTGGGATTACAAGCGTGCGCCACCACGCCCAGCTTGTCTCATGGTATTTTATACATGTCTCTTTTATTTCATGTTATATTATTTTGTAATTGCCTTCCACTGCTCAATTTCCTGGAGTTGAGAAGAGAAACTGTTCCTTATTCATCTTTATATTTGTAGTGACTAGCTTTGATACTGTCATATAGTAATTACATAAATGTTGAGTATAAAATTAACTTGAAATATTAATTCAAATGTGTAAAATTGTGTAAGTGGATCATTGTAGAGCTGATAAATTCTAAACGACAAGGTACTTACACCATATATATCATATCTATTCTTTGTTTTCTCTCTTACCTCTTTAATATCTCTTTTTCTCGTCTCCTTCTTCTCTTTCTCTCTTCCTCCCTTCCATTCTATCTTCCTTTTCTATTTTTTTATTTGAAAATGTTCTTTCTTTAGGACTACACATGTACAACATACCAGATACTAAGATACTAAGATGCCTAGTTTACATATTTACTTAATAAAGTATCATAAATAATGATTACTTAAGTAACATTCAGAAGAAAGAGGATAATTTTTTGGTGTCCTCTAGGAGGTTCCTATGAAGCACATATTCTCTCAGTGTGATCTGTAACTTCTATAATGCTTTAAACATCATGGACTCTTTTCTCTAGTCTCATTTGGCCAGTAGCAACAAGGATCTGTGTGCATTGGTTGAATGATTAGTAATGAGTTTACACACTTTGTTTCCTTTTCACAGGAATAATTGCCATTAAGAGAAAACATTTTGTAATGAGCACATCGCAGATGATACATGGAATTCAGTGCTTAATAAAATCCTTGGTTAGCCAGCTAATAGCAGTTGGTGCCAATGCCTCTTTTTCGTTTGTTTTCAGATTTTTTCTTTTGTGGTACCAGGGATTGAACTCAGGGGCATTCTACCTCTGAGCTACACTCCCAGCCCTATTTTTTATTCTTTATTTTGAAACAGGGTCTTGCTAAGTTGTGGACGCTGTTACTAAGCGCTGTTAAGTCACTGAGTAGCTGATGCTGGCCACGAACCTGAATCCTCCTGTCTCAGCCTCCCAATTACTGGGATTACAAGCATGCACCACCACGCCTGGCTTTGTGTTCAGATTTTTATTTAACTTTTATCCATATTTTAAAATTGTCATCAGAGGATAAAATATTAATTACAAATTTAAGAAATATCTTTATTATATATTATAGCAAATTTTCATTTCAAATTTTATTAAGGGTGATAACAATGATAGATCATGATAAAATTCATTCACCCACTAACACTTTATTGATAGGTACCAGTAAAAAATGAAGGGAGAAAGTGTAAAATGTAATTTGCTGAAGATATCCAATTTCTTTATTGGATAATATTATCATTTTTCCTGCTATTTCTTAAAAAATTAAAAACAAATTTGGTACTGGTTTTGGAATATCTATAAAAGCAATTGCCATCAAAGTATGCCTTGAATTACTATAAGGTATGTTTAGGTATTTTGCACATATCTTGTTAAATATAAATTTGTACATGTGTACATACATTTAAGTTCATCGTGGTGACCCTGAGGCAGTGAAAAATAGTTCAGTATTTTTTCTACATATTAAATAATTATTAGGTTATGTTAAATATAGTATATTAATTTCTGTAGGGTTCTCAGAGGTAACAGAAATCTGGAGCTATTTTTAGTATTTTTTAAAAACTGAATATAAAGCATGAATTTGTGTGGTATTTAAGGTTGCACAGGCTGCTGTGAAGTTGTTTCACTGTTAATTATTGGGCTGAAAGAACAGAGTGGGAACAATTTTATTCCTTGAGTGAACAAGGTCTTAGACTGGAACATTTACATGGCTGGTGCATTTTCCTTTCCCTTTTTATTTTATTATGCAAGGGGGACAAATTAATAATTAGCTAGTAAAATAAGATTATTTTCAAAATAAAAAAGATGGTTCTAACAGTTGATAGGATATATATAAATTAAATAATCATTCATAAGACAACATTTGAGAGATATTGGCATATGATGGCATTATAATGTTGTATTGTTTTTGCTTACTTTTTCTTTTCTTTTTTTTAGGTTCTGGGGATACAGCCACCCAGGGTCTCACATTGCTAGCAAGTGCTCCACCACTGAGTTATACCTCCAGAACTTTAATTTCTTTTTAAAAGAAGTATCCTTCAGGGCAATTTGAGTGAGTTCCCAGGACAGAGCACTCTTATGTGCTTCTTATGAAGAGAAGTATCATAATTCCTACTTATGCTGAGGATATATACAAATACATTATATATATACATATATATTTATACATATTTTTATAATTTCCTGAAAAATGAAGATCAACTTGAAGTTTGCACTGTGTCATTTATATGTAACTGAAATTTGCACTTAAGCTCATATTTTTAAAAAATTAGTATAAAATTGTAGCTAGATTGCCATTATTGCCTTTTTTGATACTCTAATACTACCCTGTTAAATATGGTAGCCAATCACTATATCTAGTTATCGGACTTTGTAATACCAAATTGAAATGTGTTAAAATGTACAATATACACCAGATTTAACAAACTTGGTATGGACAAAATAATGAAAAATATTTACTATATTTTATATTGATTATATGTTGTGATAATTATATTTTGGATAAATAAAGTGCTACTAAAAACAATAAATCAATTTCATCTTTTTTCAAATGTAAATGCAAGAAAATTTAAAAAAAATTTGAGCCGGACGTGATGTCGCATGCTTGTAATCCCAGTACTTGGGAGGCTGAGACAGGAGGATCTCCGATTCGCAGTCAGCCTCAGCAATTTGTGAGGCCCTCCGCAACTTAGTGAGACCCTGTTTCAAAATAAAGAATAAAATAGGGCTGAGGGTGTAGCTCAGAGGTAGAATGCCCCTGAGTTCAATCCACAGTACCACACACTCAGAAAAAAATATTCGATGGATGGGTATTTTTGGCTTTAATTATGTTTCCAATAGATAATATTTCTGAAGATAAATGTAAGTGCACAGGAATGATAATAAATTTACTATTATCACCATAATTAAAAAATTATAATACTCTTAAACAATGATATCCACTAAAATATGGTATTTAACAATATGTGTTGATATCTTCCCAATATTTTATTAATTAAAAGAAAATAGATTTAAAATATATCTTGGGTCAAATAGAATAGAATAGTCACATTTTCATAAATATGTATACATATATACACACATACTTACAGACACATATATACCTTTAAAATGATTATAACTGAATCTGGAATTAAAATAGATTTGATTTCAATTTAGTGTTTTGTTTTTTCTACTTTAGCTACAAAATTAAAACTATACGTATTGTTAAAGGATATAGGATTATGATAATTAACAAAGCTAAGAATGTTTGGCATAATTTTTGGTCTATTTTAAGCTTCATGTTTTATAATTTTTAAGCTATATTTTAAGCTTTAACAGATCAACTGACATTCTGTGCATGTATGAATGTATAATTATGAATCTCACTATGATGTAAAATTCAGTGCAGCAATAAAAGATAATAAAAAAGAAACTAGTAAACTGAAAGAGCATACCAATAGCTACTAAGAAAAAGTAAGGGGATAATAGATATATATTAAAATTTATCAAAAATGTGTTTTTTATCTTCAAATTTAATTTGTAAAAAGTATTAAAATTCATCACTTACAACAATGATCTTATATTTGAAATGTTCTTGAATTTATATTTTATAATAACATTCATTTGGTAAATAAATGCTTCCCTGAAAGATAATTGGGAAAGCAGATTCCTGTAAAAGAAACTTGTTACTTAAAAATGCAAATGCAATACTTTGTCCCAGACTAACTAGAAAAACAAAATTCAGAAAACACCTAGTTATTTAAACATGCATTACATTCAGATTTTTTTAACTTTTTAAATAGCACTTGTTTAGTTAAAAATTAAATCCTTCTAGTAGAAATGCCATTTAGAAATTTGAGATATTTCCATTTTTATTTGATTGATTGATTTTACTACAGGGGTTTAAACCCAGAGGCATTCTACATCTTATCTACACCCCCAGCCTTTTATTTTATTATTATTTATTGAAACAGATTCTCGCTAAATTGCTCAGGGTCTCGTGAAGTTGCTGAAGCTAGCCTCCAACATGCGATCCTCCCTGTCTCAACCTCCCAGTACTGAGATTACAGGTGTGGGCCACTGCACCCAGCAAAGATAATTTTAAATGAAGCTAAGAGAGAACATGCAGTATTTGTCTTTCTTGTATCTGACTTATTTCACCTAATATAATGACCTGTGTTTCCAAAGCCCAACTGGGAAAGGAAGTGGGGAAGGGATACCAAAACACAGTTAGACAGGACTAATAAGTCCTAGTGTCCTAGCTCAGTGGGGTGAATATAGTTCAAAATAACCTACTTAAATGTTTCTGAGGAACAAAAATACAGAAGCTCAAAGGCCCCAAACACAAAGTAATGATAAAGAGATGGAAACATTCATCACTCTGATTTAATCAGAACATATCATTTTTATGGATTGAATTATTATGCCATACCATATAATATGTACAATTACGTATTAATTTTTTTACGTATTAATTTTTAAAAAAATATTTAGAGGGAAATATTAATTACCCTAATTTGATCACTGTACACTGTGTACATGTATCTAATTATGACACTACACCCCATAAATTTATACAATTAAATTTTTAAAATTAAATGAAATAAAGCTGAGGCTTTGGTTCAGAGCTGTAGGAACTGTCATGCCCAAAAGTATGATTTGGGGAGCAGTGTAGCTGGTGTCCCCTACATCAAAGCCAATGTACAGAAGCTGCTGGAAAACAGGCACACAATCACAGGGCAAGAGACCTAAGTGGCTTACAAATTTTGTTCATTATGAGGAAGTCACTATCCAGTTATGGTATCAGAACTACACATAGGGCAATGCAGGGCTAATTCAAAGAGTTTCTGAGAAATTGGTAGGAAGAGCATGGGGTTATTGCAGCCAAAGTAACAATGATTTACAGAAATGATTTTGAAGTCTACAAACATAACCCAGGCAAACCCTACCCCAGAATATCATGCTGCAATCAGTGGGAAGTAAATTAAATCAGATGCACTAAGTTATGACTTACAAGATATTTGAATTTTATGGTATAGAAAATAAGAAAGATTGAACAATTTCCATTTTATTGATTTTATTTCAATTTTACTTTGAGTCAGAAAATATCTTACACTGTCAAAATTTGTACCACAAAAGAGCCAATACATTAAGAACTAAATATAAAGGTTTGGCTTGAAATAAAAGAGAAGATAAAATGTCTAATTATGTCTTCTTTTAGGATTACATATAATTAGATCAGCAGGCCGACTTTACCAATAAGAGATCAGTGTGCAGAGAATAGGTGTGAGAACTGTGAAGCAGAATAGCTTCAGGAGATTAAGGCTATTTTAGCAATGGGACATTGGAGGACAAGGTGGAGGACAGGGTCATCTCAAATCAAAAGATTCTAACACTTTCATTGTTTTTTACATTATAGTTTAAATTGGCATTGCTTCTCTTGTTCCTTTTCTATTAATGGTTAGTGTGTAAAAATAATTTATTTTGTTTCAAAGCAAGAAACTATTCTTTTGTAATGCATGTCCATAGGCTAGGTCTCGGCAATCATTTTGAACAGTAGCCAGAGACCAACAGCAAAACAAAGTGGAAACTACCCAATAGCTAATAATGCTAATGGTGCTACTCAAGAAATAGCTACCAACTCTAAGATAGTGAGTTATAATCATAAAACAAAAAAGTTCATTTTTAGTTATATAATCCAAGCATACAACAAAAGAATTATTCCCCAAATGTGTACTTCAATTGAAGTTCCTCCAAGTTTACACACTTCAATGATGTGTGTCAGGGGTTATTTTGTAAGAGCTATTTTAATATCCAACACAATGGTTCCCAGATTGGGGTGAGCTTAAAATTTTCTATGGCTTTGTTTTCATATGTATGGTTTCATTTTTCAGGGATAATACATGAGCTCTCTTCTCCAGAGAAAAATTATTTAGGTGCCCTGATAAACTTGGATTTTTAAATACAACAGAGATATATAAACTAAGAAATTATGATGTATTTATCAATAAGTTACCACAAAGTGAAAATGCCTGAGAAATCACCATACAGATAAAATAAAAATAAATAAATAGATAAAATGTTACCAGCACTACAGATCACCTCCCTTCTCTGCCTTTTGCTTCCACCCCATCTTCCTTCCTCTACCTCAAAGGTTATGGCCCCTGTTTCAAAATAAAAAATAAAATAGGGCTGGGGTAGCTCAGAGGTAGAATGCCCCTGGGTTCCATGCCCATTACCACACCAAAAAAAAAAAAAAAAGCTATGGCCATATTAAAATACCAAAACCATTCATGAGCTTTAGGATTTTATTTAAATATGTTCACAACTTAATGACTTTGTATATAATCTTATATAGTCTCTTCTTTGCTTAACATTATTTTTTTTTCAATTTTTTTATATCCAACCTCTCAACCACCAGCACTGTTTCTTTGATCCCTGAATTTCAATTGAAAGTACTATGGCCAAAGTTATCTATGACTTCTTCACTAGTAATTCCAGTGGCCAAGAAAAGTGTGTGTTCTTGTCTTGGACTTAACCTTGAAAACTGTCGGTCAATTCTTGCTTATTGAAACGTCATGATGAAACATCTTTTGATTTATTTCCTACCACTCCATGTGCTTTTCAGTTTTGATTCCTGCCAAGGAATGAATTGAGCCCCCTCCTGCACAAACTTCTATGCTGTAGCTAAACCCTGAGCATGAATGGCCTCAGACACAGCGCCTATAAGGAACTAATTACGGCTAAATGAGATCATAAGGGTGAATCATAATGCAATAGGAATAATGTCCTTATAAAAACAGACACCAGAGAGCTGTCTTCCTCTCTCTCTAAAACAGGAAGGTGCAGACCACCATTTGTGGACAAGCCAGGAAGACACTGAATTGGCTGGCACCTTTTCCTTGGACTTCCAAGCCTCAGGAACTGTGAGAAATAAATTTCTGTTGTATATTTCATTTAGTCTGTGATGGTATTGCAGCCCTCTAAGACAGATCCCAACTATTCATCTTTTGCTCACACCTCTCTTTACATGTTCACTCGAGTAACACAAGAGCTTCATTTTCTAGCTATGTATTCTATGCCTTTATTACTGACCCAGGTCTCCCACTTAAGCTTTGGGCTACACAATTCTTCAATCAAATAAAGATATTTTAGAGTGTTCTCTTTGAATATGTCAATATGTGCGAATTTCACTCATTGACTTTACACAAACTTGTTTCTGTATTCCCCAGAATAATGAATAGCATCACCATTTAGTTTAAGACATGAGCTAGAAAAATAGTCAAGATACTATTCTTGACTCAATCCTTCCCCTAACATGTGTATCTAATCACTCGCCAATTCAAAACGATTCTGCTTATTAGTTATTTTACAGATAAGTCCACCTTTTGTCATTTTTACTACCACTACTCTGATTCTGGCTCCATTACCTTTAAACTTTAATGGAAAAACTCTTCATTCTGTCCACTAAATGGTGTTATTTTTCTCAAGTAAAGGTTTTCATATAAGAATGATCTAATATCCATTAAGGTTAATGTAATATTCTTTTTTATTTCTCTGACCATTAAATGGTTCCAATAAGTAATATTTTAGCATAGCAATTGTGACTTCCTAGAAAAATTAATTTTCATTTCTTTATGTCATTATCAAATCTATATTCCATTAAGAAGAGTTTTATATAAAGAGCAATGCCATTTTGAAAAAATCATGAATAGTTATGTGGTTTTAAATAACTTCCATGTTTTTTAATAATTTAGAATTTTAGAATCTCATTTATTTCCTCTTTTGAAGAAGGAGAATAATAGCTGCTATATAATTAGAGTAAATAGAGTGTTCAAAGGTAATATATTATTCTTGCCTAGGACAGACATGTCTTCTTTTGTATTTTACCACATATAAAGATAATTTTTAAATAGTAGGAATTTACTTAAATGTGAAATTAGAAGATGAACACACTACAATACATGCACATCTTAGAATATGTATATTTGGTGTTATGAACTCCAACTTAGGATGGTTTAATAGAACTTCCGGAAGCTATTAGAATTAACCAAACTTCTCAATTCATACAACTTTATACTTTCGTACTACAATCAAAGATCTTTAATATTTAATTCAGGAAATAAAGTACATACAAACCATTTTTTGAATAAATATTCATTCTATGGGTAGTCAATTATACCATTCTTGACTGTCTAGAAAACCCAAATAAGAATATTTCATTCTTAAAATCAATAGTAATGTAACATCAATTCATCTAATTGCAAAAATAAGTAAACATAGACATTTATTTGACTATCACTTCTGAAATTAAATACCTTAATTTAAATGGTTATCTTGTCTGATGACAAATCACTTGCATTTCCTTAGATACTAAAATCAGAAATACAGTATTTTATGCACATCATCTTAATCTTACACTGATTTAATTTCAACTGAAAGAAACTAAAACACTACTTTGCATAAAATAGTCAATTTTAATTCTGTAAGGAAACTTTTCAAAATAAGGTGGGTGTGCACACTTTGCTGAAAATACTCTTGAAAACAGAATTCCAGGGTGAAGAGTGTCCATCACCTGACCAGACAACTTAGTATTTCTTCAAATATTGAAAATCATGTCACTGACCTCATTTACCATTTATTGGATCTCATTAAATAGGTTTCCAAGTTTGTTAACCAAATGAAGCATAATATGGAATATTTTATACACTATTTTAAATGCCTTAGTAAAAATCAGAGAATTTTCTTTTAGTAAATGCAAAAATAGCAAGAGAAAAGTTAAGAATAATTTACCGTCCAATATGTATGGAAATATCTTAAAATAATTTATATACAAAGGGAAAGGCTATTTTATAAAAAATGTTACAACTCCTATAATAGCATTTTAATGCTGTAGTAATACTTGATGATATTCTATTTTTCTTACCATTAACTTCCCTGTTTGCAAAATACCCATTATTCACTTTCAATTTATACTTTATATCAGAAAGAATAATAAACTGAAAATCAAGATATTTGTATCTACTGGCAAACAATAATTGGATTATAAAAATGATCTTAATTTCTCTGGCATTGATTTCTACTTCTGGATATTCACTTAGGATTTTTCAGGTTTTCTTGGCTCATTTTAGGAATTTTGTAGGAGAATGCATCCTAAATGTGAAAAATGATACTTTTTATTCTTATTATATCTATCATATTTATCATCTGTCTGAGATTCCTAGGAGGAAGGACACCTATTTTTGAAGTCACTTTGCCTGTCACAATACTCTATACACAAAGGTACCTCATATAAGAACTTTTAATAGATTGTTTTTCATTGTCACTATACATTTTTATTATTAGTGATACTTTAGTATTTTATAATCAGGTGGCTTTCTAAAATCATGAAGCCTGTCACTAAACTTAACAGAATCCTAGTGTGTTTAGTTACAAGGTATCATTATAGATGGAAAGAAAGAAGATATGTGTTTAAAATTCACATTTTAGTATAAACACTTTCTCACTAATGCAGATACTATCCATGCAAATCAGTTTCTTTATTTCCGAGAGGGCATTATATAGTATGATACCTGGTTTAAATAAAGGTTCAGCCCTGAAATTGGTATACCACCCAAAGACTGCTTGGTGAGAACATAAAGAATATTAAAGTATCACCTATGATTTCAGCATTACTTAGAAAAACATGTCATCTAAATGATAATTATGGATATCCTTTATCACTGTTTTAAGACAGTTTGTAATTATTCAAAAGAAACAACAAAACACCAACTCATGATTATGGATTGCCAAGTATTATTGCCTAATATCTTTTTATTTCTCTGAATATTGACAATAGGGATCTTTTTGTTATAAATAATTTTGATTTAATGTCAGAATCATTACAATATTTATTAATTGCATTTTCTATAAATAATTTTCATAATATTATTGCTGTATTACTTTATAATAGTTAATGAAATCATATAGGCTATAATATTCAAATTAGATAGTTCCTTATACAACCTACTTAATTTTATAGATAATGCTATGTTTTACTATTTCTTTATTTAACTTATTATGTGGATTTTGAAATTACAAAATACTATTTATCAGAATAAAGCACTTCCTTAGTAACATCAGATTATATCTCAAACACATTATCACTTTTCTCCATAAAAGGTCCGAGCAGCAGTATTCTAGACAAGATTCTTATTTACTGATTGATCAGGGGTCATTATGCAGATTACTTGCTGCCTGTCATAAAAATAACATGTTATTCACACTGATCTTTGCTTTTCTTCCACCAATATTTCTACCACCAACAATGACTGTATTTTGACTACTTGGAATAAAAATTCTATGCAGCCATTTAATGCTTTTGTTGATGATGGATAAATTGTATATCATTGGAATTATTTCCAGCTATTACTATATATTTCAACTACGCTTATTTAGCCAAATCCATGTATTCTCCTGGTGTGAAGTGTGGGTAGGAGTTAAAAGATTAGGTCTTTACATCATGTACACATTCTAGTGCCTCCTACTTCCTATGTTCTGAGAGAGAGAGAGAGAGAGAGAGAGAGCGCTATTATACTGGTTGGTTTCAGGTCCTGAATTGAATTGTGTCCTGTTTAACTTTGCTTCTTAGTGATTTTCAAATATGAACTAGTAAAATTTTCTTTTTTTTTCTTTTAAACTATCATTTAATCAGTTTTAAAGACACACAAATTAGAAAAAAAAATGTAAGTTAAAAACACCTTTAAAACCCAGCAAGAAGCCACCCGTGCAGCTCTGAGGACACAGACCAGAGACAAGGGCTCTGGATGCCCCCATCACAGCTTAGCTGTCACCGCAGAGGGCGCAACTCCCTGGACAACAAGAACTGACTCGTGGATCTGTTGAAAAAAATTTTAGAATAATAAAAACAAAAAGCACAGACCACCACATGATATTCTCCACCTGGGAAGGCGAATAGGAATACTGTCATTCAGGCTGCTGGAGCGGGGCCTCCCCGCAGGTGCGGGTGACCTGAGGCAGAGGTCTTCACCCTGAACTCCTTCTGCCAGCACCCTCACAGCCTTGTACCACACCCCTCTAGTTCAGGGCTGCAGTTGTGTAGAGATGACAAAGATGGACAGGACTGATTTGGAACACTTCTGTGTTCGATGTTCAAGTTCTTTTTCCTTGTGGTAAAAAGTCAGTAGCAAATGTACTTCATATAAATCCATGTATACAGAACCAAAAGTACTGAAGGTGGGGAATGAGGCATATCTCAAAATGCCTCTCAACATGTTTGTCCTTTCGAGGGAAAGGACGGAAAGTAGTATCAACGAATCGATTTCTCAAAGAAGTAAACCCCAAACATATTTATCTCTTTCTCTTACACAGTTCCAAATTGTTTGCTTTATTTTTTTTATTAATTTTCTGGTTTTTCTCTCTCTCTCTTTTTTTTTTTTTTTTTTTTTTTTGCAGTACCGGGGATTGAACCCAGGGGCGTTCTACCTCCGCGCTACACCCCTGGCCCTATTTTTTTTAAACTTTATTTTGAAACTGGGTCTCATGAAGTTGCGGAGGGCCTCACTAAGGAAAGAGAAAGAGAGAGAGACAGAGAGAGAGAGAGAGAGAGAGAGAGAGAGCTGAGGCTGGCCAGAAACCGGATCCTCCAGTCTCTGCCTCCCAAAGTACTGAGATTACAAGCGTGCGCCACCACGCCCGGCTGTTTTTCTCTCTTTTACACAGCTCATAATTGTTTGCTTTCTGGTTTTTGTTGCTGTTGCCTGTTTGTTTCATAGTCCTTTTTCTGCATTATTTTTAAAGAATAACTTCATCTTCATAACTCATTTTAATAAAGCAAAAATTTTCAAATTTGAGACACATTTAAGCAGCACAAACATATACAAATTATTCCAAAGTACCTTAACATCAATCTAATAAAAACGAGCAATTTTAAATGTATGCAAAACAAATCTGTTAATTCACTTTGCTTTCCAAATGAAGCTTAAAAATGTTACTGTATAAATAATTAAACTATTTTTGATATATGGTCAAGGGCTGCTCCTACTCTCAAGTAGCCTGGAAAGCAGCATTGTGAAACCAAAATCTTAAACCAAACTCACTAAGCAATGGTTGTCTCCAAGGTTATCAAGTAATTCAACTGTTCATTTTAGAACTACCAAATCCTTTAGCTTTTACATATGTTTCAATGCAGCCAGACACTTGAATTCTCTCAATTATAACACTTCTCTTAAGAAACAGCTTGCACTCTGAGATCAGGCTAACACACCATATTGTGTAAAGCAATAGGAAAAAAGAACAAAAAGAAATTAAAGATGGAATGTTGTACTCACGGAATGCTCTATAAAATTCTTCAAGAGCCAGGTGTTTGTCAGCGTTAAAATCATCATACTTCAGTAGATCATACAAAGTGCAATCAAAAAGATCCTTGCCAAGTTCTTCCTGTTTTATCACCTGACAAGCAAATTATAATCATACTTTTATATCTGTGTCCTAACATTCCTATAGTATAATTAATTATATGTAATAGTCACATAATAGATCACTTTAAATAAGCAGTGGAGCAAATAAACCAACCTATGGAAAATCCAGATTTTCAATTACTGAAACATTGTTTTTAACCACTTCAAAGACAAAGTTATAAAGTTAATACCATGCTGATTTTATTACTATAGCTCTGTAGTATAATTTGAAGTCAGGAATTGTGATGCTTCCTGCATGGTTCTTATTGCTGAGAATTGCTTTGGCTATTCTGGGTCTTTTGTTTCTCCATATGAAATTAATGACTGATTTTTCTAGCTCTGCGAAAAATGATGTTGGTATTTTGATAGGGATTGCATTGACTCTGTAGATCATTTTTGGCAGGATGGCCATTTTGATAATATTTATTCTGCCTATCCAAGAGCAGGGA
>PVJS01044863.1:0-16483 GCA_004027185.1 Glis glis
ATTTCTTCAGCATCTTCTACCACTCTTCACTTTGTTTGTGTTCTTATGTGTCCCTGCAGGGAAAAGCTTATTGTTGTCTCCAGGGTTCTGCACATTATGCTTCTCCTTTATAGGATGATCTTTCTGTATGTTCTCCTGGTGTACTCTTCCACTTCAGTTATTTATTTGCTTAAATGTCACTCTGTTTTAAAAGGCCTTTTCAGCCCTTTCTGACCACTCTGACACAGCCTCCCCATCGTTGTGTTTTCCCCTACTTTGTTTCTTTTACTTCACATGATATTAGTCATTCTGATATAACGTGTGTGTTCCTGAAAGTCACCATGCTATGCAAAGTTGCAACATATAAGTTATGGGAAATGGGGTTCAGGAGCACAGTACTCAAAAAACATTGTCAGTGACACATTAAAAAAAGAGGAACCTGATAAAAATTATAGCATGGTTTTATTTATGTGAACTAGTTAAAAATGTATTAATATAATAAATGGCACTTTTGACAGAGACCTGAACTGTACATGTGGAAGTGGGCATCCATTGGAAGGGTTGTAGCCCAGGAATTAGCTGTAAAATGATGGAGGACTGTCTGAAATCAGATGGAAAGTTGTAACACTATGTGTGGATGGATTGACTCATAATTCATTTGATGAATTGAGGTAGCTGGTAGATGTTTGAGGTGTGTGATGGATGCAGCTGGTGTTTCTGACAGGTGAAATTGCTTAGAAGTAAGTGGAAATTTGTGTTTCCTGATAGAACAATAGTGTTGGAACAAATTTGCACTTTTCAAAACATGTTAGCAGAAGTACTATAGTGTTTGCCTTTTGTGGAATATAAGCTCCATTAGAACAGGTAGTGAGTTTGTTTTTAAATTTTTATCCACCTTGTGTTCTTTTTGTCTAGAATGGCGCATAACACCTTGTAGCATTTCAATAAATGGATAAAGGAATAGTGGGATTGTTATGATTTAAGGGAAATGAAATTGCAGTTTTCTGGAATGGCGCTTCTCTAGTTTGAATGTACATAATGATCATCTGGGAAGTATTGCTAAAGTACATATTCTGGTTCAGTTCTGGATTGGCCCAGAGTCTGCCTCTTAGCAGCATCCCAAGTGATGCCCATGCTGCTGGCTTAACCTGAGTAACAAGATTCTAAAGCAGCACCATCTATTGGAAATGTTAGCCACAGATAACCATATATGTACTTTTCTAGTAGCCTTATTTTAAAAAGTAAAAATGAAGCGAGATTAATTTGAGTATTTTGTCTAATTTAATATATTAAAAATTCTCACTTTAACATGTAATTAATACTTTAAAAACTATTAATAGGATATTTTACAATCCTTATTTCATATAAAGTCTTTGAGAGCTAATGTATTTTAACACACCACATTTCAACTTGGATTAGCCACATTTTGTGTGTCTTAATTGCAACATGTGGTTGGTGGCTGAATCAGAAATTGCAGTTCAGGAGAATATAACCACCTTGTGGGTCTGTTTAGTTTTACACATGTTCCTCTTAAAAGAATGCATATTTATTTATTTAGTGCAGTACTGGGATCAAAGCCAAGGCCTGGTGCATGCTAGGCAAGTGCTCTACCACTGAGCTAATTTTTATGTGCCTGATAATCTGTAAAGCAAGTTTGGAATTATTGGATCTTTGAGCCATGTAGTGCTGCTTGTACTAAAAGTTTTGTTAGTACTCATTCATTAGAAAAAAATTAGGGAAAGAGAAAAGGGAGAAATAAAACTGCCTCAAATTCTGTCATTTAGAGTTAATCACTAGTTTGTAAGCCATAAAATAAGTCTGTACATGGTCTTTCAAGAGTTTTTATAAAAATACTGTTACACTTTTTTGTTTTTTAAGCTTCTTTAGTAATTGCACAGTGGATTCAATAGATACTCGGTGTTGACAATACCAATCTGAGAAGAATGACTAGTAGTACTTTTCAGTTAGTGCTCAGGGGCGTTTTATATCTACCTATTATTATTCTTAACTAATGAGTGAAGTCTTTGAATTACATAAACTTCTTTCAGTGTTTAAGGCCAGGTTTTATTACTTGTAGGTACATGCTACTTAATCTCTTAAGTTTTTGTGTCCATTCCCTTAAGATTGTTGTAGGGTTAATTGACATTATGTGAAAGCACTTAGGTAAGTGTGTGGAGTGTAACAGTAAATCATTAGTGTTACTCTTATTTCTCTGAATAATTAAAGTTAGTGTCAGATCAGTAGCCTTGTGTCTCAAGCTACTGATCCCTTCTTCCTTTAGAGTTAGATAAAGAAATGCTGGGTAGCCTGACAAGTGAGAACTACATAAGGAAGCTGTGGGGACATTGTGAGGGTACTTGTCCTTATGTAGTACTTTGCAATTTAGAGATTTTTCAGGATAGAAGAGTTAAAAGCTGTACATGGTTAGAGTAATGCTTCCCAAATTCAGCTGCTTATTAGGATTACCTGAGAAACTTGCTGCAGGTTACCTGACACCATCTGAACCATCACCCTGAATCAGCAGTAGGGGATAGAACCTAGAAAACTGAATTTAAAAATTAAGGCCTGGCGTGGTGGCACACACTTGTAATCCCAGTACTTGGGAGGCTGAGACAGGAGGATTGCAGGTTCGAGGACAGCCTCAGCAAATAGACTCTCATTAACCTAGTGAGATCCTCTATCAAAATAAAAATAAAATAGGGCTGGGGGTGTAGCTTGGAGGTAGAATGCTCCTCAGTTCAATCCCCAGTGACAGACAGACAGACACACACACACACACACAAAAAAAAAAAATCAAGTACTGGTTTTATTTATAAACTGCAGGTCTAGGAGAGATTACACATAGCAAGAAAAGAAATTTTAACTGGAATCATGAGGAATCTGGACATTTAGAGTGGTTATTTGCCTGATCAGGTATTATATGTTTTCTTGTTTTAAAGATTTTTCCGAGCATAGTGGTACATGCCTGTAATTCCAACTACTTGGAAGGCTGAGGTAGGAGGATTGCAAGTTTGAGGCAAGCCTGGGCAGCTTAGTGAGATCTTGTCTGAAAGTACAAAATAAAAAGGACTGGGGATGTAGCTCAGTGGTACAGTGCCACTAGGTTCGATTCCTAGTACTGCCAAAACAAAATAAAAAATCATATTCCTAAATTCACAGGTAGTATTGTGGTTTGTATGCATATTAAGTGGGTAACTTAATATCCTGTGGCAAAAGCATGTAACATCCACTAGTAGATCTAAGGTAGTCTAGCAATAGAGAAATCATCCTCTTTTTTTTTTTTTTGTGGTAATGGGAATTGAGGCATTCTACCTCTGAGCTACACCCCCAGTCCTATTTTTTATTCTTTATAACAGCAGACCAGAAGAGCATGACATATTACCATCTTCTGAAAGGGTCTGGCCTGTTCTATACTCATGCCTCCTATGGTAGCCCAAACTGTAATTTGTGGGTTTTTTTCCCCCTGTACTGGGGTTTGAACCCAGGGGCCTTCTACCCCCATGCTACACCCCCAGTCCTTTGAAACAGTCTTGTTAAGCTGGCAAGGGTGTCACTAAGTCACTGAGGGTGTCCTTCATGTCTTCCGTCTCAGGCTCCCAAGTACTAGGATTACAGGCATGGGCCACCACGCCTGGCAAAAGCAGTAATTTAAAAATGTGTTACCCAGGCTGGCCGTGGTGGCGCACGCTTGTAATCCCAGTTATTGGGAGGCTGAGACCGGAGGATCCGGGTTCGCAGCCAGCCTCAGTTACTTAGTGAGGTTCTCCGTGACTTAGTGAGACCCTAGTTCAAAATAAGGAATAAAAAAATAGGCTGGGGGTGTAGCTTGGAGGTAGAATGCCCCTGGGTTCAATCCCCAGTACTGCAAAAAAAAAAAAGTTATCCTTGAATGTTTTGGCTAGGATGAAAAGCAGATGCATAATAAAATGTTTCTGCACTTAATAATTGGTTTGTGAAGAATAATTTTACAGAAATTTTCTAACTTCATAGAAGTATGTGCCTGGTGGTGAATAGATTGATTGTAATGGGGAAGAGCTAAGAGGTTGGAACACAGAGTGTGAGAGGTAGTATTATGTAATTTAAACATGTACATTTTCTCAACTTTGCTGCTTTGTTTATATTGCATAGGTTTTGATGGAAAGTTGAAGACTGATCTCATTTTTTATTCAGGCTTAAATATAGTTTCAGTTTTTGTCAGTTTTTAAGCACGTCTAAATGAATTACTTTTGTGAATTTTATTATTCTTTTTTTTGTGAATCACCATTATTTTTTGCTTTTTTGTTTTAATTTGCTGGCTTTTGGAATCTAGTTTTTTTCCCCTTAATCTCTGGATGCTCTTCATTGTAAATTTTTTCATTGAGTGATGGAAGGCCTCACTACTTAAGTAGCTGAGGCTGGCTGGGAAATGTGATCCTCCTGTCTCAGCCTCCCAAGTACTGGGATTATAAGCTTGTGCTACCACGCCTGGCTCATTGTAAATATTTTTGTGGTGCTAAGGATCATACTCTGGTCCTCATACATGCTAGACAAATTCTCTACCACTGAGCTACACCCCCAGCCCTTTAAATATTTTTTGCATGTTTGAAAATAATGTATTTTTTCCTTTGGCACAAAGATCTCAGTCAGTAGATCAAGCTCTTTAATAAAGAATTATGTAATATAAAGCTTCCTTACTCGATGTTCTCCCTCCCCCAAGTGGGATTATTTTGTAATGTAGTTCATCTCATTTCTCTTTGTGGTGATGGGGATTGAACCCATGGGCATTCTACCTCAGAGGTATGCCCCCAGCCCTATTTTTTAAGTTTTTATTTGGAAACAGGGTCCTGTTACGTTGCTGAGAACCTTGCTATGTTGCTGAGGCTGGCTTTGAACCTGAGATCCTTCTGTCTCAGCCTCCCAAGTACTGGGATTACAGGTGTATGTCGGTCACCGTGCCCAGCCTCATTTCTCATTTTTTGAGGCATTTTTTGCTTTATGTTCTATTTTTAAGTTTGTGTAAAGATTCTTAACTTTTTTGTGGACGGGAATGAGATTTTGCATGTAGGGAAATGTCTTCATTTTGTTGTCAGAACTGAAGAATCTTTTGGCTAGATAAATCTAAAGTCATTTAGCCTTGAATCTTTATTTTTCCGGAGATACTTCTGAATTAATAATTATTATTCACTGTTAGAAATGAGAGGTCTGATTTCAAACCTTAGTTTTTGTTTCTAAGTAGATCTCCTTTGGAATGCATGTTTCTCCCACCTGTAGCTTGAGAACCTTTAGGATATTTTTCCCTTTTTTTCTTGACCTAAAACTTCTAGTCTCTGTTTAAGTGTGTAAGTGCAGTTGGTCTTTATTCATTGCTTCTGCTTAGGGCCTTAGTCTGATTGTCCCTTAGCGTCATTCCTAGTTCATTGCCACTCTTATCCCTGCCCCCTTTGTTTCTGACTCTTCTGGAATGCCTGTTGGGTGTGTTAGATGGTTCTATTCTACTTATCTCTTGCCTGGTAAATGGTAGGTACTTGAATGCTTTTGAGTGAAAGAATACAGTCTATTCTAGGGAGAATACTTTTTTTGCATGTTCTTCCAGGCATTATTAAAACCTATATTCACTTCATCCACCTATTGAAAGTTTTGTTTCTGTTGTTTTAGTTTTTATAGTATCTTGTAATTTTGAGTCTGATTCACCAGAAATACTTGGAGAGTTATAAACATATTTTAGTTTTTTTATGTCCAATATATTTCTTTAGAAGATCTCATCTGCTTGGGTGCATCTCATCTGTGCTACTGGGTTCCTCAGATGTTTGCTGTTCTACTTGAGTGTAGATCAGCCTCTTTCCAACAGAATATTTAGATGATTGGAAACGTTCAATATCTGAGTTGTCCATTGTGGCAGCCACTTGCTACATGTATCTGTTGAGCTTTTGTAATGTGAGCAATTCAACTGAGAAACTCATTTTTTAATGTTATTTAACTTTAAGTTTAGCTCATTGCTTCTCATTGATTTTCTTTTTTGTAATTGCTAATAATTTCTTGGTTACCAAGTCCACTGAAAAGCTTTTTAGTCCTTAAATCCTTTGACATGATTTCTCTTAATGATAGTTTGATCTGTCTCACTGTTGCATTTCATTTCTGTGTTGCCGTTTTAATTTCATTTGCTTGCCATTGAAGAGTAACCATTTCCTAAGGTAATTCTGTCCTTGCTGTTTCTCATTTTTCCAATCCTACCTGGGTATACTCATTATCCACGGCTTCTACTCTCACTCTCTTGATTTTTCAGGCCCACATAAATTTTGATTATTAGGTGGCCAACCACCTTATGTTTCATAGATTCTTCTGTGATGGGGGGCATTTCTAAACCCCACTGCCCTTTCCTTAACTATTATAGTATACTCTTAACTGATGTTACTGCATTTCTTAACTGTTGCTGAGTAAAAATTTTTGACTATAAATTTAAATATATTTACCCTTCATTGACTTAAAGCCTGAGTTTTATAGGTCTTCATTATGTTGTATTGACCTAATTATCCAAATAATGTTTTCCTCTCCACTTCTTGCTATACTTATTAAGGAAATCTTCCCATTCAGTGTATATAGAATGCCCTGAAATGAAATAAAGGCATTGCTGTGTTCATGCCTCAGAAAAACAAGTGTCTCAGACTAGATATTCTGCCTTAAATATAGATTGAAATTTTGAGGAGTTAAAAAACCTTGAGTCACCATTGCTAAGAGTCTAAACTTCTCTTTCTCAGTCTCCCTCCTGTCTATAATCCAGTCATGTAAAACTAGAGTCCTAGAACATCTTTTTTATACTTGTCTCTTTGTATGTATTTTCACAGCCCAAACTATCCTTTCCATTCCCCCATCTTTTTTTTCTTGTCAACCATTTATTTATTTATTATTCATTGTGGTACTGGGGTTTGAACCCAGAGGCATTCTACCTTCGGGCTACACCCCCAGCCCTATTTTATTTCTTATTTGGAAACAGGATCTCACTAGGTTGATGAGAGTCTCACTATTTGCTGAGGCTGTCCTCGAACCTGTGGTCCTCCTGTCTCAGCCTCTCAAGTACTGGGATTAAAGGCCTGCACTACCACACCTGGCTAACCCTTACTCTATTCTCCCCGTTTTTATTATATGAAGGCTTCCTTGAATTTATTACAGCTGTTTTAGAGTGGTTTGTGATTATTTACCTGTGTAGTTTGCCTGCTACACATGAGCTCCTGGCAGGAAGGGATTGGTTTTATTGTCCAGGTCTGGAATATAAATGTAGGTGCCTAGTAAATGCTGAATTAATGTCTTGTATTTGACATATTAAGAATAGGTGAGCTCGGCAGTAACCTTCAGAGAATTTATCTCAGTTAAAGTTTTTTAAAATGCGTTTAAGATAAGATTAAAATCAGCAATTTACTATTCTTGATACCTGTAGTGTTTCCATGGAAGTTGAAGTTGCTTTTGTATTATTTATGAAAGAAACAGTTTATTCAGATTTTCAGAAAAATGTGAACTATTAGCTTGTAAACTTTTTAAGAATTGTGAGCATAATTGTGTTAATTTCAGACTATTACTACCAATTCCTTAATTAGCTTTCCTTGTTAGACTAGTATCAGTCACTTCATTGGACCTCATTAAGTAGCTGAGGCTGCCTGTGAACTCAGATCCTCAGCCTCCCAAGTACCGGGATTACAAGCGTGTGCCACCACGCCAGGCTAAGTGGTTTATAAAGGCTGTCTTCTAGCTTTAAAAGCATTAACTTATTTTTGTAGGTGCTAGAGTGGTATATCATTAGGGTTGTTTTTCCACTACCTAGGTGCAAAATTGATCAACATGAGGTGGAGAAATTCAGGCTTGTTGATTCAGAGTGATACTTAAGTTTTGGTTTGTTAGCCCTTTTGATGTATTAGACATTACGCTTTAATCCTTTCAGTAACATTTATGTTGATATCAACAGAGGGCAAGGAAGTATATAGAGAGCTTCTATTTTGTTTTATAGAGTGTTATTTAAGAAGTTCTTATTATTTGGTATTTTGCTCTTTACTGTGTATGTCAAGCATCATATTAAGGAATCTACCAAATAAAATTTAGAACTTTTTATAGAAAATATTGAAGGGCTGGTGGTGCAGCTCAGTGGTAGAGTGCTTGCCTAGTATGCATGAGGCCCTGGTTCATTCTCCAGCACTGAGGGAAAAAAAGGAAAAAAGAAAACGTCACACCATACAGCCAGAAGTTTTTTTGAGTATTGACTGGATTCTAATGCCTTTGAGAAAGTTCCTTTTTGAGTTTGGCTGTGTGTATCTTTTAGATGCTGCTAGAGATACATTGTTAACTAGATAGCAACAATTTCAAGTGAGAAAATGGTAAGTGAACAAGTGCTAGAATAGTCTTGATCTGGATGTTGTAGATTTTGTTTTGCTAGCTACTAGAATATATAATCTCTTGTTGCTGCTGCTTTATTTGGGGGTGGGGTGGGAGTTGTTTTTCCTTGCTAAAGAATAAAGTTGAATTTGGTAATTTCTACATTCCTTTCCCAGTAAATGGTGTGAGGCCTGTATAGGAGGAACTTCTAAGTTTTGTACTTTAATTTTTTTTCAAATATTTGCTTTGTGTGTTCTGCCAACCTGTAGTAATTAAAACTGTCCCTGCCAGAGGCATAGTATAGTTTTATGGCTTCTTTTGTTTGGGTAAAGACCTTGGGACTACTTCCTACCAATGGTCATGTAGTATATTTATCAATATATAGGGGTAAGGGCAGAATAGCAAAACAGTTCTCTCTGGATTTATTATAAGTTTTATTAATAAATTATAGTTAATTTAAGAAATAAGGTTGAAAATTTTAAGACTTAGAAACAAAGATCCTTTATATTTTAGTGTATGTATTATATATACTTTTCAAAATAGCATTTTTAAAAAAGTGGTTTAGTTTGTAACCTTGTGAATATAGCTTCTGATTTGAGTCTTAAGATATTAGTGGTAGAAAGACATTATACAATTTTATAGTGTCATTTAAGATTGAAGGAAGAGTTAACTGTTTTTGGTTTAAAGTATATAAGTAGAGTATAAATATTAATGCCTAATTTTCATTATTGACTTTTGGAAATGAAATTTTTCAAGATGCAAATAACTAGAATGAGTATTTGTAATGTTAAAGGATTTTGTAGCTGTGGAATAAAAGGGCCCTGAGGTTTGGAGAAACTTACTGGTTCTCTTTGTATCTTGGCTTCACTTTGCTTACTTTTTTACTCTTTTTGTTTTTTTGTTTTGATTTTATGGTACTGGGGATTGAACCCAGGGGCGGTCATACCCCCAGCCCTATTTTATTTTTAATTTTTCTGGAAATAGGGTCTCGCTAGGTTGATGAGTCTCACTACTTGCTGAGGCTGTCCTTGAACATGTACTCCTTCTGTCTCAGCCTCCCAAGTACTGGGATTACAGGCTTGCACTACCCCGCCCAGGGATTCTTAATTTCATTATCATCTCTTGTCCCCAGTATTCATTGAGTCTCTTAGATCCTCTCTCTGAAATAGCTCAATCTGTTTGCTTTTTTTTTTTTTTTAGCTCAGATGATGATTTTCCTTTGGTGTGAATTAAAGAAGTGATACTGTCTTTCCTCCCACAGTTCATTCTCCACACTATAGCCAGAATCAGTGTGTGTGTGTGTGTATCAGAGGTAGAGTGAACCCAGAGACAGTCATTCTGCCTCTGAGTTATCCCCTATCCCTGTTCTATTTTTATTTTGAAACAGGTCTTGCTAAGTCATTGTACGCTGTTGGCCTAGAACCTGAGATCCTCTAGACCCAGCCTCCCAGGTCCTGGGATTACAGGAGAGCGCTACTGTACCCAGCTCAGAATCGCCTTTTAGAAAACACATTTGCTCATTTATCTAAAAACCCTTTGTGCCTTCCCATTGTCCTTAAGATGAAGTACAGATATTTCAAGCAGCAGCCAGCTCCATCTTTTAAAACATTCCCAGCCTTTCTCTATGCTTCATTTCTTTGAGGATGACTTATCTTAGTATCTCATACATGCTGTTTTCCTCCTTCTCTGGCCTCTTTTGCCTTTTCCTTCCTGTTTTTCTGGGCTTCAATTTATAAGTTACTTTCTCCTAGTCTCTGCCTAGATTGTTTAGCACATCCATTATCACATGTAACTGTTTATTGTGGTGATAGTATTGTAATGTCTAAAATTGAGCAGTTTGTTTTCCTCTCCCAGACCTACTTTTCTGACAGTTGTCTTTTATGTTTGGTTAAATAGAAACTACAGCCTCTCAATTGCTCAGGTCAATAATCTTGAGAGTTTCCTTCCTAACCAGTCTTTCTGCTTTTCTACTTTTTAATTTTTCAGTCTGTAGGCAGCGGTCGGATCAAGTTATCCCTCTACTGAAAACCTTCTCAGATGTCTTTACAGGAGCCCATAAGGCCTTATTTACTACTTCCCCCTATTCTCTGACCTCAGTTGTCTCTGGGTTATACTCACTTACTGAGTTTTTAGCCACACTGACCTTGCAGTTACTGTTTCAGGCGCCTTCCTACCTCAGTGTTTTTCTTTCTTATTGGATGTCTCAGATACATTCCATCATTTAGGTATTTCAAAAATGATATATAAAAATATATGATGAATTGTTATTAGAGAGCAATAACAAGGTTATTGAAATGGAGTAAACAAAAGGATGACAGTGACAAATGTGGTAACCATATTTTGTATCCAGGGCAGGAACAGACTGTTCACATGCTTGGCTTCTCCTGAATCTTTTTTCCCCTCTAGAGGTCTTGGGTGTCTTATATTAGAGACTAAATCTACTCCAATTACTTAGTGTCTGTAGAATTTTTGTCTATATGTTTAACAGAAAGCGAATACATACTATAAAATATACTGCCAGTAACCTTGTCAATTTTTCAGTGTCTTTAGAAACATTAAGTTCACTCAATTTCATAGAAATATTCTGGCCTCCCTCCCACACACACATGGTTAAAAACATTGTACCATTGTTCAAAATTTGACTTATGGACACTTGCCTTAGAATAACTTGAGATGCTTAGCAATGCCACTCAAAACCAACTGAATGAGAACCTCTGGGTTATGGGACCTGGATGTCTGCACATTCGTCATACTCCTGAACTCACGTTGATGCACGTGGAAATTTGCTAACCACTTTGTGCTATTATATGATTGAATTACAGTGGAATTGAGGAACTAAGAATTGAAACCCACCATATGATTTGTGAGAGAAGGTCTGGGATAGACCAAGTTAAAGCTTAAGAAAATTTAATCAAAATATAGTTTAAGCTTTAAAAACTATAATTTGTACCCTTGATAAGGATCTATGGGCCTTTCGGTTCTGGAGGGAAGTGCAGTCATCTCTTGATCGGCCTGGGGTGGGGGGGACTGGCTCCAGGACACTTGAAGTACCCACTTCTACCCAGGTTTAAGTCCCTTATATAAAATGGCATAGTATTTGCATATAACCTGCAAACATCCTGCCATGTACTTCATTCACATCACCTCTAGATTACCTGTAATGCATAATACACTGTAAAATGCCTTGTAATATTTGTTATACTATATTGTTTAGGGAATAATAGCAAGAAAAAAGTCGGCGCTTTCATTGCAGGCATAGATGTCTTCCACCCCTCCCTCCCAAGTATTTTCAGTCCATGATTGGTTGAATCCTCAAATTTTGAACCCATAGATAAGGAAGGCTGGCTGTATCTTAGGGTTTTTTTTTTTTCTGTAAGCAAGTATAACATTTTTAATCGGACCCACTTGGGGCTCTCAGTATTCATGTGCTTATTAATTCTCAGTGACATCTTGTCACTTGGGGGTTATGCTAGAGAACCTTGGGAATAGCCTTTGATTCAGACCACAGCACACCTGATATTGTACAGATTCCTATGAACCTCTACATTCTAGGGAAATACCCCTTTGCTACATCACAATTTTTCAAGTGTTTGTCACAGTGATTTTGAACTGTTTTATATTAGTACTTAGTTGGCCTAGATGTGAATTGGGCTATTTTGGGTTAAAGAATGTGGTATTTTGTTCCCAGCTAGTAATCCTTATGCTTAGCAAAAACTTTGCAGCTTTAATTCATTTAATGTATACTGATTTTTTTTTTTTTTTTTGCGGTACTGGGGATGGAACGCAGGGGCGTTCTACCTCCGCGCTACGCCCCCGGCCCTATTTTTTTATACTTTATTTTGAAACAGGGTCTCACGAAGTTGCGGAGGGCCTCCCTAGGTAGAGAGAGAGAGACAGGGAGAGAGAGAGAGGGAGCGCGCGTGCACGCGTGCGTGTGCACGAGCTGAGGCTGGTCGCGAACCCGGATCCTCCGGTCTCCGCCTCCCAAAGTACTGGGATTACAAGTGTGCGCCACCACGCCCGACTAATGTATACTGATTTTGAGTGGAGGTTGCTCTAAACATTAGATAGTGGTAATAATTGCATACTGATTACATTCCAGGAAAGCTGCTAAGTCAACACTAATTTTTGGCTGGAAACTTTTTAGTTACTAGAATAATTACTTAAAAGTGGGGTGGTGCATGCCTATAATCCCAGTACTTGGGAGGGGGCTGATTAAGAAGGATCAGAGGTTTGAGGACAGCTTTAGCAATATAGTGAGACTCTCAGCAACCTAGCGAGACCCTGTTTCAAAAAATAAAAAAGAGGTAGAATGCCCCTGGGTTCAATCCTCAGTACCACATGAAAAAAAAATTATTTTTTCATCTTGTTTCAAAATCTTTAAGGTTTAGTAAAATACCTGGAGGTTTTTTTTTTTGGCAGTACTGGGGATTGAACCCAGGGGCATTCTACCTCCAACCTACACCCCGAGCCCTATTTTTTATTCTTTATTATGAAACAGGGTTTCACTAAGTTGTGGAGGGCCTCATTAAGTAGCTGAGGCTGGCGGTGAACCTGGGATCCTCCTGTCTCGGCCTCCCAGTTAGCCTCCCAAGTACTGGGATTACAAGTGTGCGCCACCACGCCCGTCTACCTGTAGTTTTTTTAAATTTTAAAAGACTTAATGGAAAAATATTGAATATATTGAAGGTGTGTGTCCAGTGTGATGATTTGATAAGTGTATGCCTTATATAGTTAACAAGTTAATGCATCCATTACCACCTATGCTGTGCATTAGATCCCTAGAACTTGTTTGTCTTACAACCGAAAGCTTGTAACCTTTGACCAACATTCCCCAACCCAGCTTCTAACCACCATTCTGCTCTCTGCCTCTATGAGCCAAGCTTTAGATTCCACATAATAGTGAGGTCATACAGTACTTTTTCTGTTATTTCGTTTACTATAATGTCCTTCAGGTTCATCTATGTTGTTGTGTATGGCAGGACATCCTTTTTATGTCTGAATAATGCTCCATCGTATGTGTGCATTACATTTTCTTTATCTGTTCCCCCATCAGTGAACACTTGGGTTGTTCCATATTTTGACTATTGTGAATAATGCGTCAAGGAACATGGGGTGCAAGATATCTCACTGATTTACTTTCAATGTATATGCATAAGTGAGATTACTGGGTGGTATGGTAGTTCTTTTCTAGTTTTTTTTAGGGGCCTTCATACTATTTTCTGTAATGGTACCAATTTATATTTCCATCAGGAGTGTACAGTGGTTCCCTTTTCTCTGTGACTTCACTATAGCTTATCTCTTGTCTTTTGTAATAACCATCCTAACGTGTGATATAATAGATCTTGTTTTGATTTGCATTTTTCTAATGATTAGTGGTGCTGAGCACCTTTTCATGTAGCTGCTGGGCATTTGTATGTCTTTGGGAAAGCATCTATTCAAGCTTTCTGTAGGTTGCCTTTTCATTTTGTTTCCTTTGCTGCGCAGAAGCTTTGTAGGTGGGGATTTTTTTTGTGGTACTGGGGATTGAACGCAGGGGCATTCTACCTCTGAGCTACACCCTCAGCCCTATTTTTTATTCTTTATTTGGAAACAGGGTCTCACTAAGTTGCAGAGGGCCTCACTAAATAGCTGAGGCTGGCAGCGAATCTGTGATCCTCTTGTCTCAGCCTCCCAAGTACTGGGATTACAAGTGTGTGCCATCACGCCCGGCGTAGGTGGGTTTTTTTGTTTTCGTTTTTTAATAGGTTTGAACCCAGGGACATTCTGCCTCCATGCTATATACCCAGCCATTTTTATTATTTTATTTTGAAACAGTCTTGCTAAGTTGCTCAGGCTGGCCTTGAACCTGCCATCCTCCTGACATAGCCTCCCAAGTACTGGGATTACAGTTGTACCCTACCATGCCTGGCCAGAAGCCTTTTAATGTAATAAAATCCCACTTATTTTTGCTTTTATTGCCTGAGCTTTTGTTGTCATATCCACAAAATTATTTTGCCAGCGCCAATAGCAAGAGATTTCTTCCTATGTTTTCTTTTAGGAAGAAAACCGTACATTTAAGTCTTTAAATCCATAATCCATTTTGAGTTTTCTGTGTTATAAGACAAGGGTCCAGTTTCATTCTTCTGCATGTGGATATCCAGTTTTCCCAATACAATTTATTGAAGAGACATTCCATTCCCCATTGTGTATTTTTGGCACCTTTGTCAAAGATCAGTTGACCAGATATTTGTGAGTTTATTTATGCGCTATTTTGTTCAGTTGATCTTTGTATCTGTTTAGCATACTGTTTTGATTACTGTAGCTTTGTAAAAATAAATTACAGAGTGGTACCACCAGCTTTGTTCTTTCTCAGAATGTATTTGGCATCTTTTGTGGTTCCATGGAAATTTTAGAATTGTATTTATTTATTTAGTGAAAAATACCATTGAAGGTTTGATAGGGATGTCAAGATTATTTAAGTCAAAACTTTTAATCTAATAAGAACAAGTAATGTGAGTACTCTGGCTAGGGTTCTTACGGCAGGTCATATCTGCCCCTAGTCTGTTCCTACTCTTATCACCTGCTTGCAAGAACTCAGATTATGTCATAGTTGTGTCATCATCAGCCAAGGCTTGCAGTTACAGTGGCAGAGGCCTCCCTAAATTTCCCTCAAGTCTAGCCTCACCCACTCCCATTCCCCCTAATCTCCCTGTGCCCAGTTCCCTGGTCCCATTTTGCCTGCCACATTTTCATAATCCTCTCAGACTCTAGGTAGGTAGTGCCACCCACAGTGGGGCCTGATCATGTAAGGAAATACTCCTGGCTCATTCAGCGGCTGCTTGGGACCCTACCCTATTAGACTCTCTATACCCCAGTTGCCAGGTGCCCTGTCCTGTCCCAATATCTGAAACCTATCCCAGGTTTTTAGAAATGAACTTGAGTACCTTGTATAATTAACAGACAAACTCTATTAGGAATAATTTAATATATTTTTGTGCCAATAAAAATCATATATTGAGCCAATGTAATAGCAGTATTATAAAATTGTTAATATTACCCAGTACCATCATTAGCTGTATACAAGGGACATGACAAATAATAACAAAAATTAGAAAATAAAGGAATAGCTTCAAAATGGTGGCAGAATTCAGAAAATTTTCTTTGAATGGGTTTTGTGTGTGTGTGTGTGTGTGTGTGTGTGTGTGTGTGTTCGTTCCCCCCCCCCACCCAGTGCTAGGGATTAAACCAGGGCCTTGTACACACCAGGCAAGCCCTCTATTGCTGAGCTATGTCCCCAGCCCTTCTTTGGGTAACTTTTTCATAGATGTTAAGATAATACCTTTATAGACATTTGAGTCACTTTCTGAGAAATGCCTTCTGGGTAATCTTTTGGTCTACTTCTTAAATTTCTACAAGCAAATTCAGTCTTTAGAGATAAAACTTTATGAAATTATTCCCCCCCCACTCGCTCTACTTTGGGGGTTTTTTTGGTACTGGAGATTGAACCTAGGGGCATTCTACCTCTGAGCTATATCCCCAACCCTACTTTTTATTCTTTATTTTGAAATAGGGTCTCACTAAGTTGCGGAGGGCCTCACTAAGTAGCTGAGGCTGGCTGCGAACCTGCGATCCTCCTGTCTCAGCCTCCCAAGTACTAGGATTACAAGCGTGCGCCACCATGCCCAGCTACTTTGTTCTTAATGTTAACCTTAAAAGAAATTTTAAGCCTGGTGTGGTGGCACACATTTGTAATCCCAGTACTTGGGAGGCTGAGACAGGAGGATCGCAGATTTGAGGACGGCCTCAACAAATAGTGAGACTCTCCATCAACCTAGCGAGACCCTGTTTCAAAATAAAATAGGGCTGGAGGTGTAGCTCAGAGGTAGAATGCCTTTGGGTTCAATCCCCAGTACCACCAAAAAAAAGATAAACTTTAGCCGGGCATGGTGGTGCATGCCTATAATACCAGTATTCTAGAGGCTTAGACAGGAGGATTTCAGGTTTGTGGCCAGCCTCAGCAACTTAGTGAGGCCCTGTTCCAAAATAAAATAGGGCTGGGGATGTAGCTGAAGTACAGTGCCCCTGGGTTCAATCCCCAGTAAACAGACACACACACACACACACACACACCCTGGGATATAAAGTGCCCTTGGGTTCAATCCCCAGTACACACACAACACACACA
>PVJS01044864.1:0-16482 GCA_004027185.1 Glis glis
GGCGCACAAGGGGCCCGGCGAGGTGGCCGGGGGCTTCCGGGGTGGGGCGCGCACGGGCGGTCCCTGAAAGTTTCTTTTATTTATTTATTTTCTTTTTTTTGCGGTACTGGGGATTGAACCCAGGGGCATTCTACCTCCGAGCTACACCCCCAGCCCTATTTTTAATTCTTTATTTTGAAACAGGGTCTAAGTTGAGGAGGGCCTCACTAAGTAGCTGAGGCTGGCCGCGAACCTGCGATCCTCCGATCTCAGCCTCCCAAATACTGGGATGACAAGCGTGCGCCACCACGCCCAGCTGGAAGTTTCTTTTAAAGTTAAGCTTACAGACACCAGGAATTCCACTCCTAGGTCCGCGCGATGAAGACACGCGCAGCACAAAGGCCTGTGCAGGAATGTTCACGGCAGCGCAGTCCCTGAAAGCCAAGGACGCTGAACCACGGACGACAAGCCGGGGAGCGGTCACACGAGGTGACAGACGAGCCTCAGAGGACACACGGGGTGAAGGGAGCCAGACAGAAAAAGAAAAGAGCGTTTTCCACATTCGATTTTTCTTTCTTTTTTTTTTTGCGGTACTGGGGATTGAACCCAGGGGCGTTCTACCTCCGCGCTACACCCCCGGCCCTATTTTTATCCTTTAATTTGAAACCGGGTCTCACGAAGTTGCGGAGGGCCTCACTAAGGAGAGAGAGAGAGAGAGAGAGAGAGACAGGGAGAGAGAGAGAGAGAGAGAGCTGAGGTTGGCCGCGAACCTGGATCCTCTGGTCTCTGCCTCCCAAGTACTGGGATTACAAGTGTGAGCCACCACGCCCGGCTATGATTCGATTTTTCTAGAACTCTAGAGAACACGAGCCGATCTGCCGTGACAGGGAGCAGATCCGTCGTGGTCTGGGGACGGTGAGGAGGGGAGGGAAGAGGCAGCAGAGAGGGAGGAGGACTGCGAACCGTGTGGAATCTTTGTAGGGTGATGAGTGTGCTCATTATATTGATTGTGGTGGTGGTTTCACAGATATATATATATATATATATATATATATATATGCATGTATTTATAGATACACACATACATAGATAGACATGTATATATATATAACATGTATATATATATATATAACTTGAAGTATATATATAAACTTGATATATATATACTTGAAATGTATCAAATATATATATATATATAACTTTGAATGTATCAAATTGTGCATTTTAAACATGTACAGTTTATTGAAAGCTGTAAAATAAGGCTGTCAAAAAAAATCCAATAGAAAATAGGAAACAAGCCAGGTGTGGTGGCGCACTCCTGTCATCCCAGTGCTTGGGAGGCTGAGACAGGAGGATCGCAGGTTCAAGGCCAGCCTCAGCAACTTAGTGAGACCCTGTTTCAAAATAAAGAATAAAAAATAGGGCTGGGGGTGTAGCTCGGAGGTAGAACGCCCCTGGGTTCAATCCCCAGTACCGCAAAAAAAAAAAATAAATAAAATAAAATAAAATAGGGCTGGGGGTGTAGCTTGGAGGTAGAAGGCCCCTGAGTTTAATCCCCAGTACCAAAAAGAAAAGAAAAAAAAGAAAGAAAAAGACTTGAGATACACGAGGAGCGAGCAGGAGACCGTGGGAGGGGCTGGGGGGAGGCGGAGAGGGGCAATGAGAGGGGCAAGGAGGTTCAGGGGGGAAACTGTTCAAATAGTGCCATGTCTATGTGTGACGTCACCGCCAACCTCGCTAACGTGGGGCCGGAGGGAAACACACCCGCGCTGTGCGCATGGATGTTCCTGTCATCTTGAACCTCACTGTGATGTTTCATTATAACGCACCAATAAAAATATTTTAAAAAACAAAGAGCCGGGTGTGGTGGCGCACGCTTGTCATCCCAGTACTCGGGAGGCTGAGACAGGAGGATCTGGGTTCACGGCCAGCCTCAGCTACTTAGTGAGGTCCTCTGCAACTTAGGGAGACCCTGTTTCAAAAAGAAAGAATAACTCTCCCTGTCTCTGTCTCTCTCTTTCTACTTAGAGAGGCCCTCCGCAACTTCGTGAGACCCGGTTTCAAAATAAAGTATAAAAAATAGGGCCGGGGGTGTAGCGCGGAGGTAGAACGCCCCTGGGTTCGATCCCCGGTACTGCAAAAAAAAAAAAAAAGAATAATAAAAAAATAGGGTTGGGGGTTAGCTCAGAGGTAGAATGCCCCTGGGTTCAATTCCCAGTACCGCAAAAAAAAAAAAAATAAATAAAATAATAAGTAAATATTGTACTATTTTACAGAAGAAATAAACCAAGGTCCAGAGAGGTTAGGTCACTCACATAAGGTCATCCAGGGATAGGAGGTGGAGCTGGGGTTCAAACCTAGGAGGTCCTGACTAATACACTGTACCCCTTTTTTCGGGGGGTGCTGGGGATTGAACCCAGGGGCATCCTACCTCTGAGCTATACCCCAGCCCTTTTTACTTTTTGTTTTGAAATGGTCTCTTTCTGAGAGTCTCGCTAAATTGCTGAGGCTGGTCTCGAACCTGCAATCCTCCCGTCTCAGCCTCCCGAGTACTGGGATTATGGGTATGTGCCACAGCATTCAGCTGAATTTGACTTCTTAATTGCTGGGATTCTCTGTCCCTAGTTCTGAGAGGTTTGTTGTTATCTGTCAGAGGGAGGCAGGGAGAGAGAGGAGGGGAGGGGAGGAGAGGGGAAGAGAGGGAGAAAAAGAGGAGAGAGAGCGAGAAGAGGGGAGGAGGAACAGAGAGAGAAAGGAAGGAGAGAGGGAGAGGAGAGGTGAGGAGAGGAGAGGAGAGGAGAGGAGAGGAAAGGGACAGACAGCAACAGCAGGGGGGACAGGGGATGGCGGTGGCGGTGGCGGTGGCTGTGGGTTCCCTGCTCTGGCGCAGCTGGCCTGTCCTGACGGCGCCCCCATCCCCATCCCTCCTGCAGAGACGCCCCCATCCAGGCTCCTCCTGTCTCCTGTCTCTTGTGCCTGAACTGGTCAATGTGACAGCCAGTCTCCTCCAAGTTTCCCACCATGCGAGCCTCACCCCGTGACAAGTGTCACCCGGTGACAAGTGTCGGTGTGGCCTGGCCGCTCCCCTCCTCCGCTCCCCCAGGACCCACCTGTCTTTCCCCGGAGCTTCCTAAGCTGGCCTGATGTTTCGGGAATAGCTTCCTCGCCCCCACTCTTGGATCTCGACACCCCAGTCTCCACCAGGTAATCAGGGGGGTCCCCCAGAGTGTCCGCGGCTGACTCATACCCCCACCCCATGGCTTCCAGTGCCCTGAGAATAAGATCAAACTCCTACACTGGCATCAGAGCCCCATGAGCCCTGGCCCCTGTGACTCCCACCTGGCCTACCGCACTACCGTCTGCATTCCCAGGCCGGCCATGGTGGCCCGCGAGCCTGGGCCTCCGTCCCCTCTGCCCCTTGCCTGGAACCTTTTCTCTTGTGCAGGTCTCTGTGCAGCCGGCCCTCCTCACTGGCTGGGTCTAGCTCAGAGGTCGCCTCCCACACCTGCCACCCGTGTCCCCACCTTCGACGCTCACAGTCACACCCCTTGCATAGCAGTGGTGACCTTGCCTATCTGTGTGTTTGCTTTTTTTTTGCCATTATATTCCATGTTTATTTTATTTTATTTTATATTATTTTATTTTATTTTATTTTTTGTGGTACTGGGGATTGAACCCAGGGGCATTCTAACTCCAAGCTACACCTCCAGCCCTATTTTTTATTCTTTATTTGGAAGCAGGGTCTCACTAAGTTGCGGAGGGCCTCACTAAGTTGCTGAGGTTGACGAAGAACCTGCAATCCTCCTGTCTCTGCCTCCCAAGTACTGGGATTACAAGCGTGCGCCACTACGCCTGGTTATATTCCATATTTAGATCAGAGATTTGCATATACTAAGTGCTCAATAAATGATCACGTGATGCCCAATTTTGGTCAATGGCGGCTGCGTCTGTGACGGTGGTCCTGTCAGATCACACAGCTGAGTGGCACCAGCTAGGTTTCTGCAAGCACACTCTATGACGTCGGCACAGTGATAAAATGCTCTAATGACATGTCTCTCAGAGAGCGCCCCCGTCACTGGGTGTCACCTGACTGTCCATGTGGAAGGAGGGACCAGTGATCCAATCTGACACACTCAACCCAAGCTTGGAGGATCAGGGACTGGAAAAAAGCTGTGTGACCCTGGCCCACGTGCTTGACTTCTCTGAGCCTTAAGTTCCAAATTTATAAAATGGGCATACTAGACCTCCCTTCCTTCTCCTGGTGTTGGAAGACCTGGAGCCCGTCTCCTTGAGGAGGAGACCGAGGCTCAGAGAGGCCAGGGAAGGCACGGGTGGGATTTGAACTCGTGTCTGCCCGTTTCGACGCGTGTGCGTGATTGCGTGCGTGTGACTTGGTGACTCAGGGCAGGGGGGCATCGCAGAGGTCAACAAACATGGCTGCTTCCTTTCACAGGTGGGGAAACTGAGGCACGGCTCGGGAAAGGGATTGTACTGACGCCCTGCCCCACTGGATCTAGAAGGAGAACCGGGATTGTGAGGTGCCGGGCACCGTGGTAAACCATCACATTTGTCATCTCATCCACTCCACGAGCCTCATGTAGAGCTGGGGAACTGAGGCCCCGCGTGGCCAGCGGGGCAGTAGGTGCGGTGAAGAACCAAAGCGACGCCATGACAGGCTTTAGTTAAGGCTTTAAGTAGAATAGTCCTAAGTATCTGTTTTTCTAGAAGTTAAGTTTCTATAGCCTGTTGCCCCGTACCCTGTAGAAACCATTAAGTGTGCTAATCTGTTCCTGCCCCTAGCAACCCCTAGAAACAGCCAATCGGTGTCAAGCACACCCGGGTCTGGAATTCGCAGATAATCAGAGGCCACTGAGCCCCTGATAATCAGAGTCAGCAAGCCCCTCACCCATCGTGGACATTCTTGAGAAAGGTACTGCGGGCCCGACCAATCAGCTTAAATGTCACCGTTTAGGGTCAATGCTTCCCTAACGATGACCCCTACCTAAGACGCGAAAATTAAACCAACCAGAGAACGCCAACAAGCTGATGTTTTAAACTAACCTATCAATGTAAAGGTGGGGTGGGCTGCCTCCTGAAGGGATAAAAGCTTTGTTCTCGGAGAGCAAGGGGCTTCTCCCTGTGACCACTGCGTTGGTGCACGTCAGGAGCCCAAGCTCGAGCTTGAAGAAAGGACCCTCGTGCGCTTCGCATCGGAATCGGCTCCTGGTGGTCTTTGGTGGGATCACGAACTTGGCATTTCAGCGGGAGCGGGGATGGAGCTGCGGCTGTGGGCGAGGCGCAGGGAAGATGCCCTGCCCATCTCTCCATGGGGCAGTCTCCGTTGCTGAGCTGTGGGAGCGCAGGGCAGTCGCTGCACTTCTCTGAGCATCAGTCTCTTCCTCTAGCTGGTCCCTGCCTCCCGCACGTTATCGGGATCATTCATGGAGCTGACCGGCCAGGGCGTGGCCCGGCGTAGGCCCGTCTGGCTGCACTGCGGTTACCTTTGCTGACCTCCAGCCCCACAGGAGGGAGCAGGTCCAGGAAGGCGTATTAGATGGTTTCCTGTTGCCGATTACACAACACCACAAGCTGGGTATGTTATAAAGAAAAGTTCATTCGGGCTCCTGGTGCTGGTCCAGTTCCGAGGGCTTGCGTCTATGGCGGCCTTCTTGCTGGCAGAGCCCTGAGGCGGTGCTGGGCGTCCGGCGGGGAGAGACGTGCGGGTGTCTCCTCTGGCCTCTCTCCCTCTCTTTCTAAAGTCACCAGGATTCAAGGATGACCTTGTCTAGTCCTAAGCACCACCCCAAAGCACCACCTCTAGACAGTATAGGTGGTTTCCATACTTTTAAAACCTCACACCGGGCGTGGTGGCGCACGCCTGTAATCCCAGTACGTGGGAGGCTGAGACCGGAGGATCCGGGTTCACAGCCAGCCTCAGCTACTTAGTGAGGCCCTCTGCAACTTAGTGAGACCCTGTTTCAAAAATAAAGAACAAAAAATAGGGCTGGGGGCGTAGCTCGGAGGTAGAATGCCCCTGGGTTCAAACCCCAGTACTGCAAAAATAAAATAAAACCTCACAATGGGGATTAAATGCCAACGTGAGTTGGGGGGCATATTCAAACCCCAGCAGACAGAGGGAGGTTCGAGGGGCGCGAGGGGCTGACCGGCTTTGTCTCCTTCACTGTTCACCCCGTGCCCCGCATCGTGCTGGAACACACTGGGCTCCTGGTGAAATTGGGTGGAGTGACACCTGGTATATTGTCACACACCAGACATGGGGACGGGGCGGCGCGTGTGCTGTAGCTATGTCTTCCCACCTGCCTGCGCCCCCCACCTTCACTCCTCTTCTCTCCCAAGCCGGTGTCCTGCTCTGATGGGGTCCCCAGCCTGTAGCCAGGTCCCCGCTGCCTAGACTCCTGGTGGCTTCCCAGGGGACACTGACCTCTGTTTTCTAGCCCGGCTGCTTCTCTTCAGAAGCTGAACCGTTCGTTCATCTTCATTTAGGCCATCGTGGGGGCTCTCCTCTACCCGCCCTGCGCGGCCGGCCTGCGGGACCCTGTGCTTGGCCGCCCCGTGGTAGGGGACGGATGACTTCTGTCACCAAGGGGACAGGCGGAGAGGAAGGTGGCTCCCTGTGTCCGCGCGGTTCTAGGAGCGACTTCACTGGAGCGCTTGATGCCGGCTCTCCTCGGCTCCTGGGCTCCCGGGGGTCTGCACCTCTCTGGAGCTGGCCCGCTTTCCCCGGGGACTGTGCGCTCTCATACATTTGTGCAAGTCTTTTCCTGGCGATGGAGCTGCTCAGAGATGGAGGGTGGAGGCCGCTCTTGGGACCTTAGCCCTGGTCACCCCGAGGAGTACCTGTCACGAGCTTTGCATCTAACTGGGGCTCAGGGTGTCAGTTGGAGATGGCAGCCATGCTTCATATCAGAATACCAACAATCGCGATGTGTTGAGCTTCTTTCTAGCCAAGGTGTGTGTGTTTGCGGGGCTGGGTGTTCAGTCAGCTCGGCCATGGAGGTGCCAGGGGAGCTATTTCAACTAAGAATCACAGAAAAATGAAGGTGTAATGACTGGCTGAGAACGGGACTCTGACCGAAGATAATCAGACTCCCTGAACTATTTATTATTATTGTTGTTGTTGTTTTTGTTGTTATTGTTGTACTTGGAATTGAACCCAGGTGCATTCTACCTCTGAGCTACACTCCCAGTCCCTCCTCTTTTGGTACTGGGGATTGAACTTGGGGCACTCTACCCCATCCCTTTATTTTTTATTTTATTTTATTTATTTATTTTGTTTTATTTATTTTATTTTATTTTTGGCGGTACTGGGGATTGAACTCAGGGGCATTCTACCTCCGAGCTACACCCCAGCCTGATTTTTTATTCTTTATTTTGAAACAGGGCCTCACTAAGTTGTGGAGGGCCTCACTAAGTAGCTGAGGCTGGTGGCGAACCTGGATCCTCCGGTTTCCGCCTCCCAAGTCCTGGGATGACAAGCGCGTGCCACCATGTCCGGCTCCCTTTTTATTTTTTATATTACGTTGCTGAGGCTGTCCTTGAACCTACAGTCCTCCTGTCTCAGCCTCCCAAGTATTGGGATTATAGGTGTGTGCCACCATGTATGGCTCCCCCAGCCTGTTTTTAATTTTTTTTTTTTGCGGTACCAGGGATTGAACCCAGGGGCGTTCTACCTCCGCGCTACGCCCCCAGCCCTATTTTTTATACTTTACTTTGAAACCGGGTCTCACGAAGTTGCGGAGGGCCTCACTAAGTAGAGAGAGAGAGAGAGAGAGCTGAGGCTGGCCGCAAACCCGGATCCTCCGGTCTCCACCTCCCAAAGTACTGGGATTACAAGTGTGCACCACCACGCCCGGCAATTTTTTTGTTTTGAAACAGGGTCTCACTAGGTTGCTGAGAGGTTCACTAAGTTGCTGAGGCTGGCCTTGAACCTGGGATTCTCCTGTCTCAGCCTCCTAAGTACTGCGACTCCAGGGGTGTGCCACCACGTTTGGCTTCTGAGTGTATCTGAGGTTCTGGTCTTGAAGGTAATGGAGGTGGGGAGGGGGAAGAAGAACCGCTCTGCAGAGGGAGGCTTGAGTTGGAATTTGAGATCCACAGGGGGAATGATGGAGGGAAGGTTCCAGGAGAGCGGAACAGCTTGTGCAGGGTGAGAGGCGGGCAGGCCACCAGAGCACGCTGGGAACCGTGGGTCTCGGGATAATTTTGGTCTTTATTCTGAAAGCAATAGGGAGCCACAGCAGGGAGGTGGCATCGGCAGATCCGCGTTTTGAAAAGATGGCTGCGGCAGCCCATGCAGCAGGAATTGAGAGGCGGAGGACCAGGGAGGGGACTGTTGCAGGTGGCCCGGTGAAGCTGGTGGCGGCTTGGGCCGGCGTGGTGGTCACGGGGACTTAGAAAAGTGAGCCGCTTTGAAAAATACGCTGGAGGCAAAATTGATGGGACTTGGAGGGAGGAGAGGAGCGAGGTCGCGGGGAGCTGTGGCTGACTTGAGGGCTTCCGTCTTGCTGGGTGACACAGATGGCGTCACCCTTCGGCAGGCTGGCAAGCACTGCAGAGAGAGGGCCGGGTCTGCACGTGGGGGGACTGTGGGTTGAGGGGGGCGAGCTGAGCCGTGGGGAGCTTGCTGTCCTGTGGAACTGGAAGCCACCTTTCCTTCCAGACAGTGACACGGGGTCCTGCTGCCCCTGAACGTGGACACTTCAGGTTTCTTGCAGAATTCAGTCTACTTCCCTCCGGCCCAGGTTGCAAGTTGCCGCTGGGGACAGCAGCGATTTTCCTCCGGGGCGTTCCTCGTCCCTCTTTCTCGTGGGAAGCGTGGTGCGTGCCCCAGCGTGGCGAGGAGCACTGCGTGGACGGCCGCCTCCTTCTCCGGCATCTAATTCCCCCTTTGGGGCGGGGGCCAGGGTCTGTTTTCCTTTCTATGTTGCAGCTTGTCCTTGCAAAGACCCCACTCACTATCTCAAAGGCAGCCTGCCCCAGAGTCTGATGGCTTCTGACAGAGAGCTGTCACCCTGCTCAGCACCCGAGAGGGAGGAGCGGGGCGGCTGGGCGGAGCGTGTGACTAGATGTCCTGCAGATGGCAGCGACTGGGGGAGGCGAGCTGGTCTCTCTGACTGTTGGCTTCCTGGCCAGTGACAAGCTGGCCCCGTGTTCTGCATGACAAGCTATCGGTCCGATAAAGTTCTTGCTAGCTGGACAAAGCTAATCAGAAACCTGGAATTGCCCGAACCTGGGAGAGACGGGAGCGCCCTCCTCTCTCTCATGGCCCTGCCTGAGCCGCAGGGTGGCCGCCACAAATCCTTCCAAGCTGATGTAGAATCATATCACTACACAACTTTTTAACCATCAATTTGTTCAGAGTGGCTTATTTGTTTTAGTAACTCTTCCCCCCCCCAGATGTCAAAATAAACCATGTTCATTGTTGAACTTTTTTCTTTTTGCAGTACCGGGGATTGAACCCAGAGGCATTCTACCTCCCAGCGACACCCCCAGCCCTATTTTTTATTCTTTATTTTGAAACAGGGTCTCACGCAGTTGCGGAGGGCCTCACTAAGTAGCTGAGGCTAGCCGCGAACCCGGATCCTCCCGTCTCAGCCTCCCAAATACTAGGATTACAAGCGTGTGCCACTATGCCTGGCAGCTCACTGTTGAACTTTTGTAATAATAGTTAGGGGCATGTCTAAAACAGGTTTCCTTTTTTTTTTTTTAGTACTAGGGATTGAACCCTGCGACATTCTACACCCCCAGCCTGAGTTTTTATTTCTTGTTTTGAAACAGGGTCTCACTAAGTTACTGAGGCTGTCCTTGAACCTGTGATACTTCTGTCCCAGCCTCCCAAGTACTAGGATTACAGGCGTGCCCAGCTGGGTTTCCAAATCTGAACCCAGTTGAATCACAGATGACTGCGAACTTGCGCTGTTGTAGTTCTAAGCCCTGGATGGGGTCATTTGTTACGCAACATTATCACAGCAATGGCTGACTGATGCAAATATCAATGCCCACTTCGATACTTAAGCTGTGCTGTAGGAAGACATCCTCGATTGCCCACCATCTCCTTTACCCTCCACGTCCAACCCATCTGCACCTGCTATGGGGTGGTTGAGGTTTGCCCTACATGGGTTATTGCTGGAAAAGATGGAGCCTGGTGGAAGGTGACCAGGTCACTCTGGCGTCGGCCTTGGGAGGGGTCAAGCAGTTCCCACTGGGACCCTGGTTGGCTCTGTGAGTGAGTTGACAGACGAGAGTGAGGTGGACCCCTCCTAATACAGCGCATCTTGCCAACCTGACTTCTAGAACATACCTTGCGCTGTGGGTTGAGTGTACTGCCCCCCGCCCCAACGTCATGCAATGGAAACTTAATCTCCATGTTCCTAGGTTAATGAAGTTTGAAAGTAGGACCTTTGGGAGTTGAGGGGGTCGAAAGACTCTGCTTTCATTAATGGATTATTAATCTATTTGTGAATCGATGGATTAACGGGGTTTCGGGGGACTGGCTTTGCTATGGAAACGAACCCTGTCCAGTAAGCGTGCCCTGTCTCTCCGTGATGCCCTCTGCCATGTTAAGCTGCAGCAGGAAGGTCCTCATTGGAAGCCCAGTGTTTCCCAGCGAGTGCTGTTGGATTCTGACCACAGAACCGAGGGCCGATCAGCCTGTGTTCTTTAGAAATCACCCAGTCTGCCGGGCGTGGTGGCGCACGCTTGTCATCCCAGCACTTGGGAGGCTGAGACAGGAGGATCTGGGTTCGCGGCCAGCCTCAGCTACTTAGTGAGACCCTGTTTCAAAAATAAAGAATAAAAAATAGGGCCAGGGGTGTAGCCCGGAGGTAGAATGCCCCTGGGTTCAATCCCCAGTACCACAAAAAAAAAAAAAAAGAAAGAAAGAAATCATCCAGTCTGTGGTGTGGTATCCAGAGGTGGCAGCAGAGAGTGGACGTGGTCACTTGTCTCTGCGACTCCCTCCCACCCCCTGCCACCACCCAGCCCAGGTCGAGCCTCTGTGGACGAGCCTCGGGAGGCCCGCAGCCCCTTCCAGAGCCTCCCACCGCGGCCTTCTGCAATCTATTCTCCAGCCTGTAGCCAGCATGAGCTTGAAGCAGCTGTAGACGCAGCGCAGACGCTCTGCATGGCCTCAGAGGCCTGGGCTCTGCTCTGCCCGCCTCGCTGACACCCTCTCTTCCTCTCCCTCTGCCAGACTTGCCATTCTCTCGCCCGATCTGGTGGTCTTCCGCTTCGTCGAAGAACCCGCTCCGTGGTTGCATAACTTGGCCATTGTGAAGTGTGCTGCTGTCAACACGGATACGCATGCGTCTCCATAACACTCTGGCTTCAATTCCTTGGGAAAGATGCCCAGGACTGGTCGAGCTGGGTCATATGGTGGGTCCACTCCTAGTCTTCTAAGGAACCTCCACACCGGTCCCCCTGGTGCTGGTACTGATTTGCAACCCCACCAACAGTGTAGAAGAGTTCCCGCTTCCCCCGTCCTCGCCAGCATTCGCTATTGTTTGTGTTTTTGATGACTGCCGTTCTCGCTGGAGTGAGAAGGAATTTCAGTGTCGTTTTGATCTGCCTCTCCCTGATTTGCTAAGGACGTTGAACATTTTTTTTCATATGTTTATTGACGATTTGCATTTCTTGAGAAGTTTCTATTCAGTCCCATTGCCCATTTTTGATGGGGTTATTTATTTAGTGTTCCTTTTTCCTGAGATACTAACCAAGGAATGGATGAAGAAAATGTGTTCTATACACACAATGGCACTTTGCTTAGCCATAAAGAAGGACAAAATTATGTCATTTGCAGGAAAATGGATGGAACTAGAGTATAATGCTATGTGAGATCAGCCAGTCTCAGAAAGGCCAGGGTCGTGTGTTTTCTCTTCTACGTGGAAACTCTTTTTCTCTCAAAAGGGATTTCGGATAAAGGAAGAGAGGGAGCAGTAGAGTAGCGGGAGGGAATTGGGGGAGGGGAAAAAGGAGGAGCGAGGTAGGAAATGGTTCAAACAATGTTCCGTCCATATCTGAAGGTATCTCTGCCAACCTCACTGACATGTATGAAGGGGAGGGAGCGGGTGGGATGCAGGAGGGCGCACCCCGAGTGCTGTGTGCACGTATGTTTGTATCACTTTCGACCTCATTATGGTGTATCATGACAATGCACCAATAAAAGTGTATAAAAAGCCGGGCGTGGTGGCGCACGCTTGTAATCCCAGTACTTTGGGAGGCGGAGACCGGAGGATCCCGGTTCGCGGCCAGCCTCAGCTCTCTCTCTCTCTCTCTCTCTCTCTCTCTCTGTCTACTTAGTGAGGCCCTCCGCAACTTCGTGAGACCCGGTTTCAAAATAAAGTATAAAAAAAATAGGGTCGGGGGTGTAGCGCGGAGGTAGAACGCCCCTGCGTTCAATCCCCGGTACCGCAAAAAAAAAGTGTATAAAAAAAATGACCCCTCCTGGGGTTACCAGGTGTCCTCAAATCTCCCCGATGCCCCCTTGGTTACAGAGCCATCACCCACTTAGAAACTTCGGGGAGAGAGCCAGGCTGTTTATCCCCTCCTCCTCTCCCCTCCCGCCTCGGCTCCTGCTTCTAACGCAGCGGCACCGTTTTATCTGGAGACATTTTACTCTGTGAGGCTAACACTGAATCCGCCATCCATCCCTAGATACCTCCTAATGAGGCCACTTAAGTAGTAATTAACACCATTATTGAAGACATTTTCATTAAAAGCAGAGATGACAGATCAGACATCGTGAGCTAAGAATCGACAGGTCCGGACTCCAGTGTGATTTGCAAATGCTGAGTGTCCCCTCCCAAGTCCCCATTTCCCACCTTCCCCCGTCCTGGGACTTTAATTACAGCGAGGAAGACAAGGCGAGCGATACCATGACGACTGTCAGCAATATTGAGTGCAGTCCATGGAGGAAACCCCGTAGTAAGTGTCTACAGGCATCATCGGAGCGAAGATGCGTGCCATCCTTTCAACCCGGCTCTACTCCTACCCTCGTGTTACAGATGAGGAAACTGAGCCCGCAGACGCGGAGGGACTTTCCTAAGAACAGACAGCTAATTAGCAGCAGGGCCAGGGCTCAAATTCAGGCTCACTGTGAATTTGAGCCCTTCATCCCAAGCAATACTTCTTCCTAGCAGTGGGAAGACCAGAGATACAGGTTATGCTGGTAATTACACTTGGGAAATCCACTCAATAATACTCATAATATAATAATACTCAAAATATAATATAATATAATAATACTCATAGTATAATAATACTCATAATAATACTCATAATATAATCATACTCAAAATATAATATAATACTCATAATATAATATAATAATACTCATAATATGATATAATATAATGACACTCATAATTTAATATAATAATATTCATAATATAATACTCAATATAATAATACTCATAATATAATAATATGTAATACTTACAATAACTCATAATATAATAATAGAAATGGATTATAGCCAGGTGAAGTGGTGTATGCATGCCTGTCATCTCAGTACTTGGAAGGCTGAGACAGGAGGATTGCAGGTTCGAGGCCAGCCTCAGTCACTTAGGGAGACCCTCAGCAACTTAGTGAGACCCTGTTTCAAAATTTAAAAATTGATGGGCATGGTGGTGCACTCCTGTAATCCCAGCACTTGGGAGGCTGAGACAAAAGGATCGCAGGTTTGAGGACAGCCTCAGCAAGTAGTAAGACTCTTATCCACCTAGGGAGACCCCATTTCAAAATTTAAAAAATAAAATAAAACAGGACTAGGGGTGTAGCTCAGAGGTAGAATGCCCCTGGGTTCAATTCCCAGGAACTCAAAAGAAAAAAAAAAAGATTGTGTTTCATGCGAAGGAATTTAATGGCTTATAGTGCAAAATCTTAGGACGTGGGAGTTTCATCTACCAGGCAAGAGACAGCACTCTGAAATATCACCAACTTGGGAGTCTGACTTGAAGTCTAACTCGACCTCTTAGCAGCCGCATGGTCTCTGACAGGGGACTGCACAACCTAGTACCTCTCTTCTTCCACCGGCTTCAGTGAACACCACCGTAATATACGCATCGTCTGGATGGAAGACCCAACATAGAACACAAGAGTCATGGCAGTCTCTGGAACTAACTGTTATACTGCCTCCTAGTGGTGGAGGTGGCTGTTGACCATCACCAGAAAGATTCCCATCTTACAGAACCGCCCGCCTCCGCACTGATGGGCATTTGGGGCTGGATAATTCTTTGCTGTGGGACTGTCCTGTGCATTGTGCCAGCCCACGAGACACCAGGAGCATCCTCCAGCTGTGACAATAGACGGCGTCCCCAGGCACGGACACTCTCTGCCGGCGGGGCTGGGGGGATGAATCGCCCCCCCCGTTGAGAACCATCATTATGAATAAGACTCCGGCCGCAGTGCTAAGCCAGGGGTAATGCACGCTTTCCTCCTGGGCTCTAGTATACACTACACTCTGTTCACATGAGTGAAAAAAGTATGTTTTTTTCATATTAAACCATTTTAAAGCCATTTTCACCATGTGTGATGAAAAGATCCCCTCTGGTTCTCCCCTGTGATCTTGGAGCTTGTTTTACACACCAGCAGGTTTTGTTTTTCATCAAATAAGATGCATTCTCTCTCCAATTCTCAGATTCCCTCTTAGGCTTGCTAGCATATCCTGCGCCAAGTTCTTAGTGCACAGCGAGATCTCCCTAAATGCCAGCCGCCTCCTTCCCCTGAGGAGACAGCAAGGACTCCTTCCAGAGAAGAGGGAGGTGGTGCAGTGGAGTTGGGCTTGTGTCCCAGCCCTTTGGCTTTGCTGTGTGACCTTGTAGGAGTTGCTCACCCTCTCTGAGCCTCACTTGCCCCATCTTTATTTTTTCAATTTATCATCATTATTATTATTTGTGGTGCTAAGGATAAAACCCACAGGCATCAACCACCAAGATACACCCCCAGCCCTATTTTTAAATCTTTAATTTGGAGCCGGGCGTGGTGGCGCACGCTTGTAATCCCAGTACTTGGGAGGCTGAGACTGGAGGATCCGGGTTCGCGGCCAGCTTCAGCTACTTAGTGAGGCCTCTGCAACTTAGTGAGACCCTGTTTCAAAATAAAGAATAAAAGGGCGGCCCCTGCGCCAGGTACCAGACCCCGGCGTCCCCGCGTGCCACCTCGGTGGCCCCTGCGCAAGGTACCAGACCCCGGCGTCCCTGTGCGCCACCCCGGCAGCCCCTGCGCCACCTCAGCGGCCCCTGCGCCAGGTACCAGATCCCGGCGTCCCCGCGCGTCACCCCGACAGCCCCTGCGCCACCTGGGCGGCCCCTGCGCCAGGTACCAGACCTGGGCGTCACCCCGACAGCCCCTGCGCCACCTCGGCGGCCTCTGCACCAGGTACCAGACCCCTGCATCCCTGCCCGTCACCTTGACAGCCTCTGCACCTGCCCTGGGCCTCGGATCCCCCCACACCGTGTCACCTCGGCAGACTCTGCACCCGCCCCAGGCCTCCGCGCCACCCCGGCAGCCTCTGCACCACCTCGGCAGCCTCAGCATCACCTCGGTGGCTTTTGCACCCGCCCCAAGCCTTGGCCTCACCTCAGCAGCCTCTGCGCCAGGCCTTGGCATCACCCTGACAGCCTCTGCACCACCTCGGCGGCCCCTGCACCAGGAACCTCTGTGCTACACTTCAGAGCCTGGATACCCTCCAGTGCCGCCACCCAAGACCCGCGCCACTCTCCAGGTTGTCACAGGACACGCCCCAGCGCTGACACCTGAGATCTAGGAGCACACGCTCCCCCCTGGGACCCATGCGCGATCCTCTGTGCCACACCACAGAACCTGTGCACCCTTAGGCACCCCTACTCGATACCTGGAACCCGCACCCCCCGCGGGCCCATTTGAAATCCTCAGCACAGTGCATCAGAGCCCGGGCACCCTCCGGCGACATTGCCTGAGACCCGGAACAAGTGTGCATCCCTAGGGGCCCGGAAGACCCCCAGCACCTGTGCCTCGGAAACAGGGTACCTTCCAGCACCATCACCCATGCCTCAGTACCCGCACCCAACACCGCGCCTCGAAGTGCTCTTCACGTGACAACACCTGAGCTCCGGACCCTGCGTAACCCTCCACACACAATACCACACCCCAGCCAACCGGACAAGAGGGATCCACAGCCTGCAGCATACTGACCCAATTGGGACTACAGGAGCCATCAAGAGGTCTCATACACAGAAAGGAAAATGATGTGGAGGCAACAGAAACACAAAATGGAAAACACCGAAAATGCAACAATGAAGAACAGCGAGGAAACAGGAAACATCCACAATGCATCAACAAGTGAGATCACTGACTCTGACCTACAGGAAATGCAAGATGGAGAATTCCGAATTTTGATCTTCAGAATGATGAAAGGCCTCAAAGCAAGCATAGAGGAGATGAAGGAGGAAGTTGAGGCTCTAAGGAAGAATCAGAAAGAAACTCTGAACGAAATGAAGGAATCAA
>PVJS01044865.1:0-16482 GCA_004027185.1 Glis glis
AACGCCCCTGGGTTCAAGCCCCGGTACCGCAAAAAAAAAAAAAAAAATCCTGAAGTATAGCACTAAACACCAGGCACTTCGTATTGTCTGTATATGGAAGATGCACTGAAATGCTTCAATAAATGGTTCACTGGTCTACTGTTCCTGCCAGAGCAACTGCTTAAACTTCATCTATTGAAGAAATATATAAAACTTAGGATAAAACCCACACAAACTAAATATTTGGGAGGTGATTGAGAATGTGTACATATATATTATGAACATATGTCAGAATGCAATCTTATAATTTTATGCCACGGTTAAGTCACATGTAGTTCCTGTAGGGTAGAGGTGCCTAAACATTACTACTGCAGTGGAAAAGTTTCCCAGCAGCTTGCGTAAAAGAGAAATAAGTTAGCTTCTGGAAATTCTGTGGGGCTGCTGGGATCATTCCTGCCTCTCTGTGTACACTGGTGTATGTCAACAACTGGTTAACTATCACACACATTTAGTTGACCTGTGAGCGCCACCATCGTGTACATCCTCTTAAATGGCCAACTAACTTATTACTAATAATTAGAGTACAATATAGGTACCCTTAGAGATGGTGGCCCACTACCATTAATGGAGGAAAACCCCATCTGTGTAGATACACAGCTTCTAAAGCAGATAGGTCATTTTAATAATAATATCAGAAAGATATGTTAACTAGTATGTTTTGTGTGTCACCTCAACATTCACAGTCACAGAGGTGGTGGGAAAAGCATAGGATTAAGCGTTGAGTGGTGGGTAGCCAGGTTTTCCAACACATGATTTGGTATAAGAAGTGTAGGCTTGGGGCCAACCTCTATGATTTACTGGTATGTGGCTCAACATGAGCTACTCAACCTCAGCCCTTTGTTTTTGCATTTGAGAAGTCAAATTAAAACTATCGGAAGCATCAGAGTGTCAGTGAAAATTGATAGAAATAAAATAGGAAAGGTCTTTGAGGAGTAGCTGCATAAACTGGTTGCACTATTGTTGTTAATTTTTACTGTTGTTATGTATTATTGATGTTTTCTTCCTGAACAGGGACTTCCAAGTTGATGTGGTATGTTTTTATAAGACATTTAATACTTGTGAGCCTAGTTCTCTTCTAAATCTGTGAACTATGAATATGAATATTGGCATCTACTTTTATTGTTTCAGATAGGAAGGTCAAAAGACACTACTCTTTGTAATTTACAAAGAAATCACTAAGTAAATATAGTATATTATGTAACATAGTAGGTAATTAAGTACTCCATATAAAAAGAAATATTGTAGAAATTTATATGAATACTGTGGAAAGTAATAGTGACAACATAATTGCTCATGCCTGTTCTGCTTCATGACAGGGCATGGTATGAAGTCACCCATAACTGGATCAAAATGTCTTTGTTTCCTGGGGAGATGCCCAAATTTATTTTATGTCAGCCATTACGTTGGCAACAGCATCATTTTGATATTTTAACCTAAAGACTCCCAAAGTCCTAAGTAATGCTTATATTTGCCCAACTTTTTGCTTGATTGTACAAAAATCCGTGACTTTATTCTTGAAGTACTTAATTTTTTCATCATTTTAATACTTATTCTTCATTCGGCAAATATCCTTTGAGTTCTTACTTCTCTACCACGAGCCAGATTCAATTCTAAGTGCAAGACATATAACAGCAACCCAGAAGGAAAAACACATCTGTCCCTTTGAAGCTCGCATTCTGTTGATGTATACTCTATGCTACCACTGAAGTTTTCATCAGACCTTCAATGCAGACACTTTAAAAACATTCTTAAAATATCATTCTAACCTGGGCGTGGTGGCGCACGCTTGTAATCCCAGTACTTGGGAGTTTGAGACAGGAGGATCGTGCAGGTTCGTGGCCAGCCTCAGCTACTTAGTGAGGCCCTCCGCAACTTAGTAAGACTCTGTCTCAAAATAAAGAATAAGAAATAGGTCTAGGGGTATAACTTGGAGGTAGAATGCCCCTGGGTTCAATCCCCAGTACTGCAAAAAATAATATATATTATTATATGTATATAATATATATATACATAATTTTCTTGAAGAGTTTCAAGTTAATATTCTGTTGTTGATTTATTATATAAATTCATAGTCAAGAGGCCACAGGTTCAGTCCCCCAAATGCAGAGTACAGACAGTGAGGAGTTCACACTGACAAAACAGGAACAGAAACTCAGAAGACAGTGGCTTTTGTTTAGGAGGATGTGTTTGGCTTGAAGTAGTAGATTCACTTTGGAAGAGACATTTGTGCATTGGGAGCCTGTCAATCCACATATGAACTTGAAAACCCAAACTGCCCCTTGAAAGACCTGGGAAGGTATGGGATAATTCTATAAACAGAGAGTGCCTGGCTCATATTCATATATTTCTTGAAATGAGCAGGTCATTTGCTCATCATTTTATCCGCATCGTTCACCTGTTCAGTTAATGTTGCTGTTACAGGCCGACTCAGAACACTAATAGACCTCACCTTTAGCTTCCTCACTTGTATGATTTCCAATCTCCAGTTTCCCCTGAGCAGGGAATGGTCTGGTGACTTTACCTACATGCAAGCGCTCGTTGGTAGAGATGAGGGAACTTGAGGCTGTACTGATCTCAAGTTTTAAGTTCCTTTGCATTATGCTGCAGTGTATGGACTTGTGTACAAAGCTGGAATGAAATGTAAGAGAAATGAGCTGTTGCTTTTAGTTATTCTGGGATAACCAAATGACTTAAAGTGATTGTGGCTTATATCTGAGGCCATTAGCAAAAAGGAAAGTTGCTACAATCAGTGGATGCTCCAGAATTTCTCTCTGGAAAGGGTTCAAGGAATGGAAGCAAGTTAGAGAAGAAGCTTTGCTATCTATCCCTAGCAAACCCAGTGTTTTCAGTTAGAAAACTACAGTTAACTGGGATGGTTTTGAGGAAGATGGATGGAGATAGTGCTGGTGAGTTTCTATAGCCTTCCTATCCTTTTTATGTTGTATCCCTGATAATTATCCTAAAATGCCCTAAATTTTTTGAATGCCATTTGGACAGGAGAAAAAGCAATGATGGATTCCAGGTAGAAGGACATTCACATTTCTAACTGCTTTTCTGAAACTGACAGAAGTTGAGATTAATTTTTTGTCTTCAAAGAAAATAATAACAAATGCACGGATTTATTGTAAAGATGATATGCGATAGCATCCATAAAATGCATGACATCTTGTCGACCATTATGAAGATACCTCCCTCTCTTTCTCCATTAATAAACAGGGTGAGAGGTATGTGCTGTAGAATAATCTATCTGAGCAAGGAAATACCCTTGCTTAGAGATTCAGGAAACGTGTTTGTATATTAAAGCTGTTTGAAATCCTGCAAGGAAAAAACAAACCCTTCTTTTATCAAATCCAATATCTCTTCCATTTTAAGCATAAGATGGCTCCTATTTGAATCACAACTAATAATGTCCCACTGAACTTGTGCTCCCAGAATAGACTGGAGGAAACACCAGCCAATAAGACTATTGAGATTTCAACACACACACATCGAAACTCACAAGGCCACGCTTCCTGCTGCTTCTTGAGTCTAACCCAGATTCTGCCACCTTCTTATTTCAGAACTTTTAAATAACGGTTTAAAAGTAGATTTGGAGCTTAATGCTCTTGTGCTCTGCTTTAAAAAAAAACAGAAATAATTAATGAAAGAATGGAGGACATTTTTCACTTAAAATGTGACTAGAGTCATTTTCATGGTCTTGTCTTTTCTTTCCTTTCCTTTCCTTTTTTTTTTTTTTAAAAAAACTAGACTTACTTATTAACATTGTATTAAGTCAGGCAAGGCAGTGCATGCCTGTAATTCCAGTACTTGGGAGACTGAAACAGAAGGATTGCAGGTTCAAGGGCAGCCACTTAGTGGGACCCTATTTCAGAATTTAAAAAATAAAATAAAAAATAGAGCTGGGATTGTAGCTCAGAGGTAGAATGCCCCTGGGTTTAATCCTTAGTACCCCCCCCCAAGAAAAAGAGAAAGAAGAGAAACATTGTATTAAATTTTTATCAAATTAGTAATCTCTTTTGCAGAAATATAATTTGTGGTAAATTAATAGTCTTATCTGTATTTATAGTTCAACCTATTCATTTATTATTCAATATCTTATCTGTATTTATAGTTCAACCTATTCAGATATTCAAATACATATCTGATTTTTTCATACATTTTTATGCAGAAATGGAAACATTCAAATTAAAAAGAATCCATTCTAACTACAAAAACTTTATAATTTTCTTTTCTTGATTTTTTACTGCAGTCAATTTTTTATATAAAATTGGAAAAATCCTCTCATGTTATGACCTCAACACTATCATATTTATAATAATAAGTTAATTGTAAACATATTTAATCTTGGAGAAAAAAGTAAAGAGGTTAAAAATGTGACTCTGAAATCTCATTTATTAACTATTGATAAAATTAAAATTTTTAGATTAATTTAACCAAGTCACTTGGTAACATATAATTCTTTTTGTTCTTACTAAAAATTTAGGGACTTGTTTAATGCATGTGATTTTGTACAGTGCTATATTAACATATTTATGAAATCTAAGATAAATTACAAATTGAAAATAAAAAGCAAGGATATTGACTAAATGAAGCATAAACGTGTATTGACCATAAATCAGTCTTACAAAAACACCATTCAATTGATTGAAAACACCTCTTTAAACACTTAAGATTATTGTGTTTTCTTTCTCTTTCCTTTTTTTTGGTACATTGATTCAATGAATTGGAAAGATTAGCCCATATTAAGTATTTTATTGATTTATTAGTTTACTGCCATCCTGATTGGAGAAAGCAAAAATACAAAATAAAATAACATAAAAAGCTTATTGAAACTCTTCAAAATTTCTATGGAGTCATATTTCAAAGGAAGTTTGACAATGCAGATTTCTATACCAGAGTTGAATCTGTTTGTTTTTATTTCACAGAAATATGAATTAATTTGTTATTGCCACCAGAGATAAATTTGGAGACTGGTAGTTCATGATAACTTTGCATTTAAAATGCAAAAAAATCTATTAAAATGCATTATGTATTAAATTGAACTGGTCTAAGAGTACAGATCATGTTAAGGCAAAACGTCTGTTTTATTTAATGATTGACTAAAATTCAATCCATATATGGGTTACACACATGTATTTCTTAGGTCTGTCAATTCAGAAGGCCGAAAACAGTGATGCTCCAGGAAAGAGAAGTACATCTGGCACCCAGGGCTCCTTTTAAAAATGGGTGATTCTAAGATTGGGGAAGGAAACTACCAAGGTGCTCCTGGAACATCTTATAATGCCAGAAAGTGAAGAGGTGCTTCAGAATGATGGCTATGTTAAAGGGACACTAGAACCAGCTGACTGGTCTCTCATGAATCCATAGTGATATTGATCAATGATTAAGTACATGGGGAAGGAGAGCCGAAAAGGCAGGTGATGCAGGTCAGAATCCTATTGATAGGTAAGGCACATTGATAAGCATTTGCACTTGGTGACATACCATGCCAATGGCATGTTACCTATCTGAACCCTCCTCTAATCATGCAGAAACATCAGACAAATTCCGGGAGAGGGGCATTCTACAAAATAACTAGCCGAAACTCTTCGGAACAGTCAAGGTCATAAAAAGGAACCAAAGCTGGGGTAGTTGTCACAGCCAGGAGGACCCTAAGGAGAAAGGATGAATAAATGTAATGTGGTATATGTGGTATCCTGGATAATATCTGGGAGCAGAAAATGACATTAGGTAAAGACTAAGCACTTTAAATAAAGATCAGCCATCCCTAATAATAACTTATCAATATTGGTGCCTTAGTTCTAATAAATGCCCCAAACTAACTGAAGACAATGTTAGTAATAGGAGAAACTGGATGCAGAGTACATGAGAACTCTCTGCACTATTTTCCCAAACTTTCTGTAAATCTAAAACTGTTTTAAGAAGTAAGCTCCATTAAAAGAATAAAAGGCTCAATCTAGATAAGGATTTCTGCTGATACTGCTCCGACCTACCCTGCAGTACATAAAGATCTGTAACTAATTGTATCAAGAGAAGTAGAAAGAAAAAACTATTGACCATTCCATATGCTATGCTACATAAAGTTTGGTTTTCTAAGAATATCATTAAAATAAAGACAATAGAGTTTAATGTTGGAAAAATCATTAGAGAAATAAACTTTACATAAAAGTTGCTATTGATAAAACTGTGATGGCAATATGTCTTCCTTAGAATTCTGCAATGAGTTTAGAGAAAAATCAGGCATTAGCTGTTCCTATCCATTAACATCATGGCTTTCAACGATTGTATGCTTTTGGTACCTAATTAAATATAATTTAGCTTTGGATATTTATTCAAGCATTGTAACATACTCTGTTCAAGGCATTCAGTGCCAACGTCCTTGAATGGGAATTCATAGCAAACTATTTGCAAGACTTCCTTTCTTAGCAAAATTGTCCAAGTATGCCTTTAAAAATCAATACTAATTCCCAGAGCCGATAAAGTACTTCATAATTCAAATTGGGGAAAGGATGGTGAAAACCAAGTGTTTTATTTATTTAAATGAGAACTCAATTACAACTTTTAAGGATTTTCTTTCTTTTTTTCTTTCTCTAAATTTTAAACTTCTAAAATGTCAGATTACTTACTTTGGCAATCCATAAACAAGTTGTATTCTGATGAGCCAGCTATATTTGTATTGTAGAAGATGATACTGTACTTCCTATCCTAAAAATGGATTAGTGAGATAGAGCCATCTTTCAAGTCTAAAGGCAATATTTGCCTTTTGAATTCTAGGCAGTGTGTGTTGCTTTTGTTCTCAGGATATATTTGAACCCTAAGGCTGTTTCTATACATGTTCACTGAATTGACAAGAACTTTTATAAACCATTGTAAATGTTCAACAGGAGGGAATGGCTAAGAAAAATTGTACAGACTTTGGAAATGAAGGATCCATTCAATATGATCCTTGCGTTGAAATTCATGTGTTAAAATGGAAAATGCTTACAAAACTATATAGAGTGTAGTGTATGATTTTACATATGTTGGACTGGAAATTTATACAATGAATTCTGGCTTATCGTTAAGAACTTTTAGTTAGTGAATATACAGAGAAGTGGTTCCTTTGTATTGTTAAGATGGTGGATTGGAGGTGAAATTTCGATTCCTGTTATTGTTTCTTGTCCAATTTAAAAGTGGTTGGTTAGTTACCACTCTGTAAATTCTAGATTATTGAAGCAGTCATCTGCATGCAGACTGGCATAGTGAAAAGTGCCCTGGAAAGAGAACACTTCCAGGTTTGGTGATTCTTAGCTTGTGCATGTCATATAACCTTTGAGTAAATCCACTTCCTTGTCAAAGAGTAGCTGCTGGTGAACAGATGCACGGTGCACAGGCTAATCTCTTCCAAATCTGTAATCCTCTCTGTAGTTTCTGCTCTACTTTATTGTCATTGGGATGCTCTGAGATGCTGCCTGAAGATGTGCAACCATCTTATATATATACATTGAACATTTATAGTCACAGCATCAAGTGTGTGGAACTCGGTTCATTTCCCTGTAATTAAATTTAACTAGGCACACACGACCATATATCCACTGGATCCACATCAAGGTCCTTACTTTCAATTTAAAATGCACATTTTTATGAATCTCTTTTCTCCTTTTTCCCTACAGAGATTAAAGATCCCTGACTTCAAGGGAGAGGCATTCACTATCATTCCTTCAGGACATCCACAGATGTAGCTTGCCCCAGTCTCATCCTGGGTGTTGACCGCTAACTCCATCGTGCTCCCTGCCCACATCCTTACCTGGGAGCTCCACATGTCCCACCTTGCTGCGGCTGACGGAAAGATGCAGCACATTGCTCAGTTGGTCATTCACATGGGCTGGAATTCATGACCCACACACAGCACCCGGCTCCGAGTAACTTTCAAGTCTTCTTGTTTGCTCAGGTTCTTTCTGTCCACTCATACTCTGCCTCCATCCCAATTACCCTGCAGGCCTCTGAGTGGCAAAGTGTTCACTATGGTTCTTCTTCACTCCCAGAAACCCAACCACACGTGGGCACAGGCTCTCCCCAAGTGTGAGGAATTCATTTTTCCTTCTACCTTGACTTCCGGTTTCCCAGCTAAGAAGGGGAAAGAGGGAGCTGAATTCTTATGCTATCATACATTTATCTGAACTCTGATGTTCTGACCATAAACACTATAAAATTTAAACAGTAAATTATAATAATAGCAATAAGCTAAAAATTTTAGTTTTCTAGCTGGGCGTGGTGGCGAACACTTGTAATCCCAGTACTTGGGAGGCAAAGACTGGAGGATCAGGGTTCGCGGCCAGCCTCAGCTACTTAGTGAGGCCTTCGGCAACTTCGTGAGACCCGGTTTCAAAATAAAGGATAAAGAATAGGGCCGGGGATGTAGCTCAGAAGTAGAACACCCCTGGTTCAATCCCCAGTACCAAAAAAAACAAAAAAACAAATTAGTTTTCTGACTTTTGTAAAAGAAATCCTAGGCTATTAGGACTAGTATCTCTGTCCTTTTGTATATATACAATACTAATGAAGATACTAGATAACAAATGATTCACAAATGTATATACAAATGCATATTCATTATATAATATTTCCATTTAATGCATTGAAAATGCATATTATTACATATACTTGGTATATGAAATATATTACATGCAAAAATATATAATGCTACATGCACATATGACAAAATATGCCTACATTCATATATAAACACATACATGAATAGATAAATGTGTGCTTCTATATATCTCCATTAGTGTGTATATGTTTTACATGCACATTATGGATATTATTAAACATAATTACAATATATGCTACTATATATATTTAACCATATATAAAAACACACATATCTATACTAAGATTCCAGTTTACAATTTTCTCTGTACTTTACTCATTCTAAATAGGGGAAAAGAAAACACGTCTGGAGTTAATGCTTTTCAAATATCTCAAAGAGGGCAGGGGGTAAAGGATGCTGTCTGTGATGGCTGGTGGTGGAGCCGTAGGGAAAGGTAGTGCAGAGAGGTGCAGACACACGCAGACCATACAACTTGCTATGTCCGCAATGTTCTCAGGCTACAATTGCATTTAAAATATCTGTTCTGTGGCCCATGAGGATATCCCTGTTGGTCAGACTTAACACCAGGGAAGATGTGACATCATCTAGGGTCCAATTAACATGAAAGGCTTGATGCTACTTTGCTAAAACCATGGGATATTTGTCATAAAATAGACAATAATAAACTACAAAGAAAATATCTTAAAAATAATGGCTCAATGGAAAATGCCACAAAATTCCCTTAAGTAATCATTAATTATTAGCTTAATATATCCAGCATACTTTTCTCAGAATTTTAACTAAATAGTAAAGAGAGAGAAATCAGACCCAGAAATCCTTTTGAGCGAGCTGGCGAAAGCATATACATTTTTAAAAATAAAAGTATTTTGTGTAATATATATGTACAAAAGTTCCATGTAGAAACATATAAATAAGTTAAAAATAATAGTGTTTAAGACCAGAAGAGCCTTCAAAGATTGTACAGCCCAACTTTCTCATTTGATATGTGAGAAAACTGAGCCCCCAGAAACAGTTTTGCTAGGTGTGCTCAGTCACCACGCCCCAATTCTCAACCTCTTTCTCAATGGTATTTTCTTGAAACTTCATTTTTCTCATACAACTCATTTGAGAAGAGTTAAAAATTTATACCTGAATGAATTAGAAATTGTAATCATCAAATAAAATACATAAAAATTCCAGAATGCCAGAAGTACAGGACTAATCAGTGTGGTTTCCATAAATCAGGATAATCTTTGTAGAAATGTTAAGTGTTAGGTGTGTCATCGGAAAGAGAGGGGATGTGGGAAATGGAGTGAGGGACCATCTTGGTAGGGATCATTATTGCAATCCATGGAGGGAAACACCCTAATGCATAAGATGTACATACACAGACTTATCAAAGTCAACTACTATGCTGATCACGAAAAGGAGGGAAGGGTGAAGGGAATGGGGGTGGACGTGGGGGAGGGCTAATTGACCGATGTGTGCATGTATGCTTCTACCACCCTGAAACCCACCAAGATGTACGATTATAATGCACCAATAAATAAAAAAAGAAAGAAATTCTAACACCTAGGGAAGCATCATAACAGAAATGTGTAAAACTCTACATATCTTTACATTTTTTAAAACTTTGTATTATCTAGGCATTTCTGATCAACTTATCTTACAGTTACTTGAGGGTGCAGAAATGTCTCCATGTGCAAAAGGACCCAGAAAAAAAATTAAAACTAGCAGTTACAAATGAGTGGGATACCATATAGCAATTTAGAACAATTAGTGTTGTACTGCCATGTTTTTATTACTCTAATATAATTGGAACAATTCAAATGAGTATTATACTTCTCTTAGGCTGAGTATGTTTGTGTACAAGGAAAGAAACCTAACAAATAGCATCTATCACTCACTGGTGAGACTTTCGTAAAATGTCAGAAAGGCAGCCCACAACGTGGAACTTTGAGTCATATTTCCATCCTATATCGGATGTAAGGAAGGTGAGGTGGAATGCATGATCAATGTGATGCTTATAATGAGAAACTCAGTGAGCAATTCCTGGAGAGCATGCTAGAATAAGTCTGCTGGGCTGTTCCTGAAGTCTGTACTGCCTTTAGTTTCGTGTGCACTAATCTTTCAAATAGACTTCAGAGTTTGCAAGTAACATTTGACCTTTTCTTCTCCCTTCAGAGGATGAAGTTTTAATTTATGTTTCTGCACACTCTCCATCATTCACTTATTCACTTATTCATTCTTGTGTTTATAGTGTGTCTTATTCTAAAAATATTTTGAAGACTTACAAAAATCATAAACAGATATTATAACCTGATAAAATATATTAGTGGAAGTGAAGCTAAACGTGAAACAAGATAAAGGCAGGGGTGTCCCCCTGAAAAGATGCCAAACGTTGGCCAGAAAAATTTATCCACATTTTCTAGAAGTTGAAAGAATATGGGAAACAGGACAACATCCCCTGAATTCAAAGAGTCTAGTTGCATAGACAGATTACAGGGTTTTCTGCCTGAAAACCATGTAAGAAAGTTATCTTGTAGTCTTGATAAAGGGAAACTATGTGATATTGTAAATAACATCACTATGATAAAATCAGTAGTATGATAAAGTCAGAAACACATTTGTTTCTTACAAATTGTTCAATACAACTCTATAATAAGAACACTTCTCCCCAACACCCCAGTATAGATTTCTCAAGTACATTGGTTTGGCCGAAGGGTAAAATGTGAGCTATCTAGGGGAATGGACAGCCTGCATATCACCACCATTCATAGTAATTGCTACTGAACCCGAGCTTCACTGGAAGGCAAACAGTAGAAAATGAAGGAAGAGGGCGGTGGTGACGAAGTGTCCATTGCTGGTTAAAGACAGGCGCATAAACATCGGATGGTAGGATGAAGCCCTTCTCTCAAGTTGAGAAAGACAAACAAGACACCTTGTTGAATAGATCACCTCACATCTATGTGGACGAGATACCTGGAAGCAGGGCCAAGATTTACACAGAAAGTCCTCTTGTGTTCATCCTACTCAATGCACAAACGGGTGACAGTCATCTGTGTATATTGGAGAACCAGACTGCAAATATTATTGCTACTGACCAGAGCCACCAAAAGGGGAAAAATGGGGAGGGGGATAAAGCTCTCAGAGACATAAAATTTAAATAGCATGCCTTTCAAGTAAATTCTAAGATACATAAATCGGAAACTGTAAACTGATCACCAATAGGATAATCTATCAGCCAATAGTATGTTCAGTCTAGTCTGCCTATCATTGTGAATGGGTTTTGGAGTAGTTGATCTTAGCTTTTCTTTATTACAGTAACCATAGAATGAAAACTATTCATATCCAGTGGTCAGTACCTATGACCATATCCATGCCTACTGCTTAGATAATGATCTCCCTTTTTGGTATTCTTTTTTCTTCTTTTTATTTTTTTTACTTTTTGCTTGCTTAACTGGGTGTGGGCTTTTTATTTTTAAAATCTACTTTGCATATCCTGGTAAGGCTAAATCTTTCCTATCCCATCTAAACCTGTGGATACTTCTCTGTAATCCTAATCATTGACTCTTAGGAAAGCCCATTTTATTTAACAGAACTATTCATTGTATAAGGCTGAAGGGGAATAACTTTAAATTTTGTTGGTTGGTCTGTGTCCTGAATGCCAAATGTGTTCTCATTTCTTTAGACTCCATATTCTGGAGAATTACAATGTTTTAAGATTCAAAAGCCAGCAAACAAACCCTGAAACAGAGCACACTTTGGTTGAAGGTTTTGTTCTCCTGTGGATCCTGAAAAGCAAACTTTAAATTTTTACAGTTTCCTTTTCTTTCTTCCGAGAGAAAGGGAATGCTCATTTAAACCCCATGATGTTTTTCATTTCCTAAGCCACACCTCTTTACTTTGAGCTAAAAAATGATTTGATATATCTAAGAATCTCTGTCACAGTTCTAAAATGCCTAGGTGAGCTATAAATTTAAGGAATGAAAGCTTCCTTCTATTTCCTATGTTTATCATTGCATTTCCCCAATCTTTATCTAGTTTCCTCGCCTTCAAACATTATGAATGTAATACATAAAAAAATTATGCAGAAGTAGAACTTCTCCATTAAAGCTGCCTGAGAAAAGCTTAAAACTGACATTTCCACTAGAAAGTAATATGTAGGATTGGTGGGGGGAGGAAACTTTTTCAAGGCCTTTGAAAGAAGGAAATGTGACATTGTAAGTCAATTCCTTGACACACAAATCAGCATTATATTTCATAAATCCATCAACAGCATAATTTATACTCAGTCAAAAAGAAATCTAGTAAAATTCCCTGTGGAAAGACCCACTTATGCATACACTTAAAGATACTTACATGGCACAGAATCATGGGAATCAGAATACAAATCCTTTTAGGCCACCAAAAAATGATTGCTTTCTGGCTACATAGATCTGAGAAAACCATTTTCTATTCTGTAAGTACGGTCTTCTGTATCAAACACTAATATTTAAGGTTCTCCTTAGGAAAATAAAAGTCCCACGATCCTCTTACATACTATTCCATATCTATTCAAGAAAGTGATTTGTTGAGACCTATAAAAGCATGGGATCCAATAAAGAAAATGAAATTTTCAAAGACTAAGGAATACAAGAGTAGAAGTAATGAGTTTGAACTTTAGTCATTTTGAAACCAACTGATGTTCTCATTTTTGTACATTTAAAGAATAAGTCAATATAATTTTTAACATGTAAGCATGAAGAAAATTGGTTAAAAGCAAAGGAAAATGAAAACAAGTGTTTTTGGGTTGCTCCTAATATATAGTGATTTTTTTTTTAAATCTAGGTTTGCTTTTCATGAGATTTATAGTATCCATGCAGCATTTAAGATATAATCATTTCTGGAAAATGAAAAGATATTTGTACTTATTTTAAGTTACTGAAAGATCTGAAGAATAGTAGAAAGATATGTATTTGTGAGATTCTTATATAATCAGTTTTATTCTACCTGCAGAATTTTTTTCCAGTTTTCAGCATTTGTTGTAGAAATAAGCAAATATATAAGAACTTACTTCAAAAAATAAAATATGAGTCAGGCATGGTGGTATTTGTTTTTTATCCCAGCTACTCAAGGGGCTGAGGCAAGAGGATCTGAAATTAAAGGTGATCCTGGGCAATTTAGTAAAGTCTTTCTCAAAAATAGAATTTGAATGGTTTAGGGAATGTAGCTTAGTGGTAGAGGGCTTTCCTAGCATGCTCAAGGCATTGGGTTGAGTCCCTGGTACCACAAAAATAATGAATAAATAAAATGTGCCAATGGTTTTATTGATTCACCTTAAAATTCAAGTCTTATTGGACACAGATCTTTGGATCCACATGTTTATATACCATATCTTCCTAATTACTCCAAAGTAGAAGTTAGTTATTCCCAATATAACCATTCAATTGACGTGGAAATTGAGGCCAGATTTCACACACAAAATCAAATTATGGGAAGCGATCTTGTATTTAACAGGGGAGCAGAACTGCATTTCATGCACATATTGTCCAATTTAATTGTCTGCATAGTTTATATTCGAATAATTGCAAGCCCTTTCTTTGATACGCTTCTCTTTACAGAACAATAGTATCACCCAGCAGGACTATTTTAGTATGTCTTCAAAGGAAAAGGTAAATCCACTTACCTACAAATGATTATTTCTAGCCTACCTTTCTCAGTATTGAGTATCTGATACCTGAAGGAATACAAGAAGTGTGCAGTGCGTAGCAGTTTTTAAATTAAAGTTCTCAATTTACTACAACTAAATTTCTTATGGAACCTGGCCTAATTTTACTTTTCATGCTTATGGTTTATGTTAATTTGCATTACTGTATTAAAGGGAGCTATGTGCCGAGAAACAAAACCAAATTCAAAAGACTTAATTAAAAGAGTAGGGAACCTGAGTCAAATTTTAGATATTAGAAGTCTGACCTGCGCTGGTCTATTATTTCTTTATTTATTTGATTTATAAAGACTCATTTTTTACTTGAAATCCCCTAGGGAATGATTACAGCTTAAGGTATTTTTGAAACTGTAAAATAAAACCACTGAGAATGGCAGCAATTTGAATTAATAATGTTCTCAGTGGGCCGGGCAATGAGGACTAAAGTGCCCGGCCATTCCTTTTCATTGTGAGGTATATTGGAAAAATTTTGCCCTAGCCTTTCAACGGCACCTTTCCATGACACTTATATATTAATTTGAATCTGTCAAGGATTTCCTCTAGAAGTGATATTCAACCAAGAGCAATTTTTCTCCCCTAGGGGACATTTGGCAGTGTTGTGAGATATTTGTGTTTGTCTCTACTTGTGGGGTAGAGAGAGCTGTTTACCAGCATCTAGTGGGTAGAGGCCAGGGATGATGTTGAATACCCCACAATGTGTAGGACAGTCCCCCACAACAAAGACCTAACCAGCCCAGAATATGAATATTACTGAGGTTGAACTTCAGGGTAGAAATTATGAACACAAACCTAATGTAGGTTTAGTGTAGATGCTTTTGAAATCTTGCTCCAGAGAAAAAGAAATAAGATAGAATAATCAATCACATTTTCTCCTATAGTGTGGATGGAAGCAACAAATCATGATAATATGTTGCCTCTATTCAGGGACATAGCACTCTATAACACATTCCTTGCCCAGGATCTATGGTACCTCTTCTGAGAATATGTCCATTGGAAATATGGAACAGTCCCTGCAGTAAATTACCAAAATGTCATATCACTTGACAACTCTTCAATTTTTTTGAATATCTACCATGCATTGGCTGCTGGATCTACATTAATGAACACAGTAGACAGCCCATCTTCATGAAGTTTACAGTGTCGAAAAATCATCTGGATATGAATTAAATGATCACACAAATAAATATTTCATTGTAAACTGTGAGCAATATTAGAAATGAGAGGGCTATTAATGAGAAAAACTAACAAGACTTAAGAAGTTCAAAGAAACTCTCCCAATGTAAGAAATTACTAAGTTTGATCATTAAGAGAAGCCCACATTGACTAGGAAATGAGGGAAAGAATCAGCATATATAGAAACCCAAATTTGGAAAGGTGTCTGTCTTTATTGACAATGTAGCTCTTTTACCAATACTTTTTTTTGGACTGTGTCTGTACACATTTGTATGTGGTATCTTTTTCTAGTGACCCTTTCTGGGTAATGGGCAAAAATAAAGCTAGTTCTTTGGTTAAAAATGTAATTTTATTTAACCAATAGCTATCTTCCCCAGGGATAAAATTCACTTCTTCTCTTTGAAGAAATAGAGAAATGAAATAGAATGGTCTTATTATTCCCCAGAGTGAATATGAACAAAGGGAGCAAAGCAAGGAATTCCTTGGGGGGGACAATCAAAGAAAAATATTTCTTTTGCCTAAATCTTTGTTGATTCTCATCCTATTCTGCCTCTGGTCTAGTCTCTGTAATATTCCCCCCACCTCCTTTCTTGATCAAAGAACACAGGGAATCAAAGAGTGTCAGACCCAGGAAAGATGCACAATTTCATTTAGTTATTTATTTTGGAAATTAAGGAAACTGAGGCATAGAGTATGTTCCTGATGAGGGGTAACGGAATGCTTTCCAAACATGATGTAAATTTACACAGCCTCATGCTATGTAAGAGTATAAAAGCCATTTAAGAATGAGTCAAATGAGATTATCTAACATTAAATCTACTCAGTGTAGTTAAGTACACAGCAAACAGTATATTCTTGCAAACTGCATGTTCTTTTATCAGTGGTTCACCGAATGCTGACTTTGCTCAGTGAAGAATTAAGATAAGGCAGGCATGGTGGCGCATGCTTGTAATCCCAGTACTTAGGAGGCTGAGACAAGAAGATTGCAGGT
>PVJS01044866.1:0-16482 GCA_004027185.1 Glis glis
AATAAGACTCAATCACTATCTGGAGCATGAAAGGGAGGGAAGGGGGAGGGAATAGGGTGGGATTGGAGGGAGGGCTAAATGTGCAATGTGTGCATGTATGATGTTCATACCCTGACATATATCAAAATGTATAATTATAATTTACAATCCACCAATAAATGAACATAACATAAAAAGTTAAAAAAAAGTATAAAAAAGAAAGAAAGGGTATTTCAAAACTTCATGAAAGATTCAGCGGAAAAAAAAACTTCATGAAAGTGACTAATCTTATAAAGGAAGGCATCAGAATAGGATGGGTGGGCTGGAGCTTTGGGTGTGTCTCTAACAGCCTGAGTTGTTTAAAGACCAGGAACAAGTGTGACAACTGGTCAATATTTATTAAATCTCAGTAATGGTTCCATATTTTTATTTACATTTATTTCTTTTTGAAATATTAAGAAATTGTTTTAGATAAAAAAGAAACTCTTCAAAGGTAACATTCTCTAGAAAAATGTTGATTCAGGAGGGTGAAGGAGAGGATGGAGAGTGAGATATGTTTACTAGGAAGCAGGAGGCCAAATTCAGAAAATAAAACCTCCATGTCATCTTAGCCAAAAGACTGAGAAGCAAAGCAACCTCAGGGAAAATTTGTCCTTGAGGGAAGTATGGTCAGTTGGATCAATGCACTGTACATCTGGGCGATATTTACATCTTTAAAAGAATGACTTTATGAAATAGTCACTGTTAGGAACAGTGTACTTCCCTCTTTTTTTCCCCTGTCAGTTAAAGATTCCCTTATTCATATACTTTCCTGACAGTAGTTAAGATATTTGTTACTATTAAAGTTTAATGGAACTGCTTTGTCTAATCTACATAACCAATGGGCAACTTCTAAATCCCAAGGCCTGTGATAAAGGCTGAATCTTTTGCTCCTAGGCCAGCTAATCAAATCTAAGAACATTATAGATATAGAAAAGTCATAACGAAGCACAGAATCTCTGACGTGGGAATTCTTTCCTGCTTAAAGAAGGGGTAAAGATTGCTTCTGTTTCATTCATATCTGGTCATACATTGTTTGACAAGAGCAAAAACAAACAAACAAACAAAAGGAACAAGAAAATAGGGCTCAGAAGTCCTACAATTATTTTGTCAACTGGTCTCAAAGGTAGCCATGTATCAACCGTCCTGATTTCCCCACCTTTCAGCTGAGTGAAAGGAAAAGTATGACGATGAACCACCTTAATTCAGCAGTGAAAATTCATGTCAAAGGATAACTTTCAGTGACTAAAGCAAAGTATCCAATTGGTTCCATATGATCTTTGGAATTAGAATCAGAATGTTTATGCACACTTTACAGTTAGGTCTCCCATAGTCAAGGTGGAAGATAGTCAGCTACTTAGCCCTAGAGGCCAAAGGCTTTGCACACAGATTCCAGGATCTTGAACCATAACCTGACTCAAGAATTTTCATTAATTGTAGGAAACGAGTGATGGAACACTGTCTCACTCTCTCTAAATTTCTTGAGATTTTTAAAATTTCTGGGTCATTTTCCCCCAAGGGGACATGCAAAACTATACCGATATAGTGTTATTTCCAGTACAACATTGAGTCTTCTGTATCCCCACCTTCAAAGGTCCCTGATACCTGAAATTCTTTCAACAAGAGAAAAAGGACATTAATGCTCCAACTCAAGATTATGTTTAAAGGCAAATATTCTAGAGAGAGACAGAGACAGAGACAGAGACAGAGAGGAACACCCTATGGCTGGCACTGGCACTGAGATGGAATGGCAGATAGTGGTTCATTTTGGGGGACACGGTTTTGATGGAAGAACATGGGCACTCACTTCCTCAGACAAAGTGGAGAGAGGAGAGGGATGAGATTACAGGCAGAATGAAAGCAGAGACTACAGACACTGAAAACAAATTTACTATCTTCCCAGTTTGTCTGAGATGACTGCAATAGGGCTAGGCAGTAGAAATAGTTGCATTGTTAATCTGATATAACACTCAACTTGCACCAGGCACTTTTCAGATACTATTCCCTTAATCCCACAACTTTCCAACATTGGTATTCTTATCCTTGTTTTAGAGAGAACCTGGGGCTCAATGGTGAAACTCGCCCAATGTTATTACACTAGTCTATGGGAGCCTGTGATTGATCTCAAGTCTATCTAGCTTCAAAGACTATATTCTTCTCTTTATATTAAACGTTGCCATTAAATATATCCTCAAATGAAATATTACTTGCTGTCTCAGAGCATTCAAGAATTTCAGGAAGTAAATCAGAGAGTTAAGGATGAATCAAAATCCATGATTTCAAGATTTGTGCCTAGATGGTAATATCAATAATACTTATAATAAAATTTGGGATAGCAATAATTCATTAATCATACATTTATTGTGTCAATAATATAGATCAGATGCTGTGACATATAGTTGATATCATTTCAGCCCAACAGAATCACAAAAAAGACATGACTTCATTTAACCAATTGGAAATTAGGGCTTAGAGAGTACAAGTAATTTGCCTAAAATCGCACACCATGAAAATGGTGGAGATGTCATTCAGTCCCAAATTTGTCTGATTTCAAATCCATGCTCCTAATCACCATGCTATATTGCCTGCAGCAGAGTACACTTTGATGGGAAAGAGACATCTGGATGTGCACTGCTCATTAAGGAGAAGGTGGAATCTAATTTCCCAAAAGCCTTTGGATAGGGTATTGCCTAAATCTTTAATCAGATGATTGGAAGTATATAGGCTAGGATATCAGCTACTAGGCTTATAAAGACAATTAAACATAAATTAGAATTTTCAGGGCTGCCGGACAAAAGGATAGAAGACCCTTATTTTGGGGTTTTCTATTATTCTGGGTCTTCTAATATTCTAATATTCAAAAATATTCTGGCCAATATTTTTGATGAACTACCTACTTTCCATCAATAAGGGAAAGTTTAGGCAACTGTGGGACATATCCATTGGAAGTAATATCATGTAATCAGTAAAATAAATTCTTGAAAAGTTTGTGATAAAAAATTCAAGTAGATTGCAGAAAATTGTATGTAGGTATAACTATTTGCAAAAATGTGGATTATCGTTACTATTATTGTTTTAACCTGGAAGGATGTGTTCAAAGCAGGGATGCAGGCCAAATATACAGCAACATATGAAGCAAAAAAGGTAACATTTTCCTAAAGGAAAGTACAAATTCCAAAGAATTATAAATCCACCTAAGTTATTTTAGATGGTACAAAGAAATTATATAAAGCATGCCTGACCCAAGTGGACTCATCTGTAAGATTTTGTAGCAGACCATTCACACACACGTGCACACACACACACACACACATACACACACACACACACACACACACACACATTGCTCAGTGGAGTCTATAAGCATTGCCCTTACCTAGCTCAGTAAGAGATAAATTCAAATACTGTCAGCTCCACAGCATGAACTATTCTTTCATTTTCTCTCCAAAAGACTTAGAGCTGAAAAAGAGAGCTAAGTCACAAGCTCAACCCTGACTTGGTGAAGAGATTCTTCCTCTTTTTCACCACCTCTAAGGCAATGACAGGGGCATCCATCTTTACCAGCCAGGTTAGGAACCCAGGGGACCAATGCCTTGAGTTTCTGGCGAGAGACAATTAGGGAGTAATTGCTATATTTCCCTTAATATTCCCAGTGGATGTGTGCCTTTGCCAGATACTAAAGATAGCCAACTCCTTTGGGAATATAAATGAGGATTTCTATTATTTACAGATTCATTTATTTATAAGGAATTTTCAAGTCTATGAGCTTATTTAACAATACAACAATTCTTGAGGTTAATAGTATTTTTTCCATTTTACTGAGTTTAAGAATGGCTCTAAAAAATGGCCAAATGGGTTTTCAAACCCATGCGCATTAACTTCAAGCCTAAAGCCCAGCTCTCTTGTGCTGGGATGTCTCCCTTATAACAGCAGGTCTGTAGCATATGGGCTTCTTGCTTCCCACATTCAATTTGGAACTGGGAAGAGAATAGCTACTAGTCCCTGGGGAATAAAAACTCTTATCCAAAGAATAGAGGATTTTTTTCTTATAGAAACACCTAAATATATGCAGGGATTGTTTTGTCAGTTATAACACAAAATAATAGCTGGTATATACTCAGGAGTCATACAAATATTCTTTCAACCATAAAAATGAGTTTGAGAAACCTTCCAAACCTACTTAATTCAGATTGGCAAAAACAGAGCAGAGTCAAGGAATCAAGTGGAGGACAGCATTTTATTTATTATTTCTTATGCTCATCATCCATTCGTTTACTAGCATTCATAAAAACATTGTGGAATTACAACATGGCAAGAATTTCGTGAGATATCATGAGTAATGATTTGAAAACACAGCTTCTGTCTCTTAAAGAGCTCCTAATCCACTGAGCAGGACAGACAAAGCAGGGTGTGACAAATGTTGTAATAATGGCAAGATCTGAGTGCTGTGTGACAGCATAATTACAATGCATGAATAAAAATATTATAAATAGAATACACACTTTACCCCAAAGAAAAGGGAGAGTCATAGAAAGATTTGATCTGATGATTGAAGGGGTCATATTAAAAACAATATAGTTAGAAAATGGATAATGAGCATGTGTCTGCAGTGGGCAGAGGATATGTTGGCAGGACAAGGAAGAGGTGCTGGGGTGCGAGGCCACAACAAGGTCTATTTAGAAGATGGTCACAGTCATTTAGGTATGAGACTATGAAAATCTGTCCAAAAGAGACAATGGAGTTAGAGAAAATTATATTGATTGTCTTCTTCAGAGTCAGAATTTAAATGATATGGTAATTTTTATGTGAGCTGATTTTGATAAGACTGTAGAAAACGAGGTGAACAAAGAAGTAAAAACCTCTATAAACTTATGACTTGAGTAGCTACTATAGGTGTGCTAATTCACTTAACTATGGGACATAGAAGAAGAAACAGATTTGAGAAGTTTTAATGCAGGAGAATGAGGTATCGATGGACTGTCCATGAAAAGGAATCCAGCAGTCAAGTAGATATATTTAAGTTAGAGACAGAAATGCATTGATCATCGACATGGAAGAAGATGAGATTACCTAAAAAGAAATGAGATGAATAAGAGAAGTTGAGAAAAGAGGAGAAGGAGGAGAGGGAAAGTAAGAGAACAGTCACTGAGGACAGACTATAGAGAACATTGACAATTGAAGAAATGGCAGAAAGTGTCCCAAAGAAGACATCAAAGAACAACCAGTGATGTAAAAGGAAAATATTAAAATATGGGGTCATGGTATTAGGGGAAGAGAACCATCCATTGAATTTCATGATAAGGGGGATTTTGATGACATAACCAGGAGTGGATGTCTTTAGGTGGAGGAAATAGAATCTAGATGGCAGTATATTGAGGAATAAACAGAAAATAAGGAAGTACAGAGGGTGACTAGTTGGACTGATCCAACACTGAAGCTTTGCTACATGGGTGGATGGAAGGCCATTGTGATAAAGATTTAGGCAGTTGATAGGAGCGATAATGAGATAGGCAATTGATAGGAGTGGTTATGCGATCCATCCTGGAGAGCTAATAGAGTAAAGGCAAAACAATTTTGGGGGAAATAGACCAGATCAAGGGATAAAGCGGCCACATGGTTGATGGTTTATTCTTGTAAATGCAGAAGGCACCCAAGTTGTTGGCTAATTTGTAGGAAAGAAGTGAACTGTGATTCATGTGGCACAATCTGTAGCAAAATAGGAGTTACCAGGGCTGGGAAGTTGGTGATACAGGTTTTGACAAAGTTACTACTGTGTTCACCACTGAAACAGCTTTATGAAGAAGTCTAATTACAGCATAATTTTAAGAGATAAAAAATTAGTTACAGCTTAGTTTCCATCAACAAGCAAAAGGTTGTGGCAACTATGGTATATGTCCAGTGAAACTAATATTACATAGCCATTGACATGAGGTTTATGAAAAGCTTATGACATCATTTTGAAAGAGTACACTATAATATATATAGGCAGGTTTACTACTGTTTTTCAAATGCAAATTCTTATTTTATAAACTCTTGTGCTTTAAAATGTTAACAGAAGCTGTATTTTGTTGTTGGGATTAGAGACATGTATGTATATTCAAAATATTTTTCTCCCATAACATTTATATAATCGTGCATTCTTTTATAAATAATGAAAATATTAGAGAGTTTCAGGAACTGTTGTTAAAGGTGTCATGGTAAAGAAACTGGTCCAGTAAGAAAAGTGCAAAGATGGACAAACTTCATAGTTAGGTAATATGGGGGCCCAGCCCACCTGTTTCTGAAATTTACTTTTGCTCTCCAGACCTACTGAGTGTCAAATTTCCTGAGTGTCAAATCATATGGCTTTGTTTGCTCAACAATACTTAGCTCCTGTCACTGGATGTCCCATGGTTAGGCGCTCATCTCTGCCAAGACCCAATAGCCTGCTAGTTTCTAGTTCCTGGCTCTAGAAACACTGCATTGCAACTTTTCTTTTGGTGTTTGCCAGAGGCTCCATGAGATGCTATTCTCTACCATGGATACCTCCAGCAACAGGGATTCTGCAAATTCAGATGATCCAATCGTCATGGTCCCTTGGGCCACATCCTGAACCAGCTGCAGAACCCTCTTTTGCTGTAGACCTTACTTACAATAGGAAGTCTATCAAGTCTATCAAGTTATTAGATAAGTTGGTCAGAGTAGTATTCCATGAGTGATGTACACATTCTCTAAAATCCCAACAGTCTTACTATGTACTGTGCTCTCTTTGTAGTGTAGGAGGTGTGAGATGTAGTAACTTGTCCTTTGCCTTCCAGTGAGAATCCTGTCTGTCGTCTCTCCTGCTGTAAGTCCTCTGTGACCTTCTAGCCCATGCTGCTTGCTGTATGTCTCTCCTCAGGCTGCAGTCTGTCAAACTTTTGGTTTGTATCCTGACTCACTGTGTTTCATTCTGTCCAAACCCACCATGTGCACCTGTGTCGGTTCCTTATAGTCTTATCTGACTCTACTGCCTGTTTACATGTCTTCCCGTACCTGGTATCTCGGCTTCCTGCCTTCTGGATCTGAGCATTTCTATTTGACTTGCTCACTTCCCCTGCCATGGGTTGCCCTCCTCAGTGCACTAGGTGTCTGATGTGTCCTCCCCAGGACAGCCAGTGCCTGTAGCTAATCTATCCTATAGCCCACTTTGAGTCCACTAAGCTGTTACTGCCCAATATTCTGTTAACTTTATGCCCTGGCTTTGGCCTGGAATGCTGTTAAGCATCAACCACTCTAAGTTGAGTCTCTCCCAATCTCTCTGTTTTGTTTTGTGTGGTACTAGAGATTGAACCCAGGGGAATTCTACCTCTGAGCTACACCCCCGGCCCTTTTTATTTTTTATTTTGAAACAGAGTCTCACTAGGTTGCTGAGGGCCTTGCTAAGTTTCCGAGGCTGGCCTTGAACCTGTGATCCTCCTGTCTCAGCCTCCCAAGTACTGGAATTACAGGTGTGAACCACCACCCCAGGCTTAAATCCCTCTATTTCAAGGTTCATGAAGTTGTAGCAGTAATACAGGGTCATCCCACCTAGAAAGAAGCTGCCCAGATATAATCATTGCTGTATCCATTACCTGTTAAGCCCAAATACCAAAAAATACAAAATGGACATTCAAAGATTATTATCTAAAGTTAAAATACTTCTTTATTTTTTTCTTTATATCTCACCCCTAAGAATCACAGATGACACGTCAGAGGATCATTTCTCCAAAAGGCCAATTTCAACCAATCTGAAGCTTTTCAGAAGTGAGTCAATATTTCTGGATTTTGTGTGTCAATCTTTTTTTCTATTTGCAAATTTGTTTTATGTGTGGTTTTTGTTTGTTTAGTTTTCTTTTTTCCCTCTTTCCCTCCCTCCCCTCCTTTTTTAATCCATTCTTCCTTGAAAACGACTCTTATTTGATATAACCATACTTAAGTTTATAAACAAAGCAATGAAACCTCAGAAAAGGTGACGTCCCCTGACTCTTTCCACTTTGCATTTCATAATAATCACCAAAGAAAAGAAACACAAAATCACTTATTTTGGCTACCTGGTAGTAGGGCCCAGTAAGATCTCTTTGAGAAAGATATGGTTTTACCTAAATTCCCAGAGGCCAACCAGTCATTGGGCCTTCTATCTGGACCTGGTTGGAGGCAGTACTTTTTAATGCCTCCCTGGAGTTTATCCATGCCAAGTGCAATTAAAGCTAGGAGGGCAAAGGACAAACAGAAGAGAGGCCAAGAGAGCCTTGAGATCCTTTCTCTGTGGGCTCATCCTCTAAGGCTCCCAGGACAAATATTCCTCTCATAGGACACCTTTCCTAGAAGAATCAAGAGGGAAAACTAGGCAATTAATTAAAGTCTGATGGGTGTCCTTACCTGGAAGTTACAAGTTCTACTCCCTATACCCTGGGGTTCTTTGCGTGACTAGTTATACTCAGATTCATAGACCTGGGGCTGGCAAACAAGAATGAGAATTTGAGCTTGTAGTCTTTCTTCTCGATGCCTAAGAAATGTCTAGGATCTTAGGAGCCGAATTTTAGGTCACATAAAGAAGAACACACTCACCCACCAAACTCCTGATCATAAAAGCAGTCAAGGTTAGTAATGGGGATGAAATGGGTAATTTTTCCCTTGGCAATTGGTGGGTTTATATATGGATATAGAAGAGGAAAAATCATAAGGCAGATTTTGGCATGGGTGATTAAAAAAACAGAATGAGAGAGAGAAGAGGAGGAAATAGGCATGGATTGACAGAAAAATGGAGATATAGGATAGAAAGAGTGAAGACTGAGAGGAAAGAGAAAATGAAAGAGAGAAAAATAAAGTACAATGAGAGACTAGAAGACAGAATGAGAAAAAGAGAGAAAAGTGGATGAATAGTTGAAGATAGTCCTACAGGAGGAATTTCTTCTGCCTTGGATCCTGACACTAAAAACCAGACCTGAACAGCACAGAATTTAAGCATTCTAAAGTTGTTCAGGTATTTCAACCAGTTTGAGAAAGGCTTCCAATATTCCCAAAATGTCTCCTTCCATGGTTATAAAAATGCTCTAACTGCCAACATTGGTGGTATTTTTTCCTTGATGATAAACATTATTTCTCTCTGTTAAGTCAGAACAACACTCAAGTCCAGTGCTTAATCATGGTAGGTTTTGAAGGTCCAAATGTGGAACAAGTGCATGTGTTTTCAAAGAACAAATGTCTCTCCAGAGGGTCACTCAGTTAGTCCCTAGTGTTTGCCTGTGTAGAAATTGTTCATATAAATCGTGGCCTCTGAAGCAGTAAGAGAGAACCTGAAATTGAAAAGAAGGAAGGAGTGAAGGCAGGTCATCAAAGAGGGAGGGATTCAGGATGCTGGGACTAAGTCAAACCCAGTCACTTCTGCACATCTTACTAAATACTCAAAGCCTTGGCTTTGAGGTATAGTATGCTGCTCATGGTTGAATAATTTCTGCACTCAATTCTACATCTTTATCTCAGGTATAGACACCCAGAGTCCAGCAAAGGAACTGTTATGAATCATTTTCTCCTAGGTGTAAAAGAATACAAATTCTTTGGTTTCTCTCTGCATAGATGTTCATTTTGTCTTTAATTGTAGTGTGTGTGTGTGTGTGTGTGTGTGTGTGTGTGTATGTGTGTGTGTAATCAACATTTATTGAACACTATGCAAGTAAAAGTCCTAGGGAATTTGCATATGTCATCTCACTTCATCTTTACAATAAGCCAATAGAGTATAATTATATGTTGTTCAGAGATCCTCATGTTTCAGAAATTCATAAAGGTTAAGAAATCTGCTGTGGGATAAAAACTCCATAATCAAAGTATGATTATGATCCAAGCCTATATTATTCCAAAACCAGTGGTTTTTTTATAGCTTCACTCTGCCTTCAATAGAGGTGGGGGATAAGAAGGAGGAAGAGAAGAGAAGAAAAATGCTCATTCTTTAGGTACTAAAAAGGAAGAAGTTTAAGCCTAATGCTTATAACACTGTTTACTATATATGTATGTATGTATATATGTATGTATGTGGGTGAGGATGCCTTTTAGAAATTAGGATGAGGGTTATTTAGTTATATTTTTTAAATGAGAAATTTCAAAACCTGTCACTGATTGGCTAGAAGGCCGCTGGACGAGTAGGAGCCCTTTCTTTTAACTCTCTGCTTTTTCTTATTAATAAAAGGGTGATCTTGAGGATTTTTTAGGAGAGTGAGTGGTTTGCATCATCTTTATGATTAGTGACAATGCTCAGGCTGAGACAGTAACTTCATTTCCCTTCTCGTTAGCTCCGTTGAGTGACTGCATTGTTTCTCTGTTTGCAAGGCCAAGGTGTGGAGGGACACTTGAATTTTGTTTCATACTGATACCCAGATAACCAGAATATTTGAATATACCTGAAGTCATTCCAACACTGATGTATTATTGTTTTTGTTTTTGTGTGTGTCTGTATGTGGTACTAGGGATGGAACCCGAGAGTATTCTACTTCTGAATTATACCCCCAGACCTATTTTATTATTTATTTTTGTATGCTAATTTGAAAAGCAAAATTACATGAAATTATAGCATAGTTTCAATTCCTGAATATATTTTATATTAAATAATTGTTATAAAATGCATAATAAGATATTATAATTCATAAGAAAATAGAAAACATTCTATTATATTCTAGATGATAATTCTTCAGAATAATGAAAGGCTTTAGGGTTCAAGCTGTTAGAATGTCTTCAGAAAGATGTATTATAACTAGATCCTTTTGTGCATAATAGGCAAGCTCCTTTTATAGATTCCAAAATGGTTTTGAAACAGGGTCTCACTAAATTGCTGAGGCTGGTCTTGAGCCTGCGATCCTCCTGTCTCAGCCTCCCAAGTGATGGGATTACAAGCGTGTGCCAACACACCTATTTGTATTCCTGATGATTGCCATTCTAACTGGAGTTAGATGGAATCTCAGAGTAGTTTTTATTTGCATCTTTGATTGCTAATGATGTTGAACAGTTTTTCATATATTTGTTGGCCATTTGTATTTCTCTTTTTGAGAAGTATCTATTCAGATCAGTTGCCCATTTTTATTGTGTCATCTGTTTTCTTATTGTTAACTTTAAAAAAATTTTAAATATATATTCTAGATATTAGTCCTCTATCAGAGGAGTCACTGGCAAAGATCTTCTCCCAGTCTGTAGGCCCTACCTTCATACTCCTGATTGTTTCCTTTGCTGTGCAGAAGCTTTTTAATTTGATGCCATCCCATTTATTGAATGTCAAAATCAAATCCTCTAATGGTTTCTCTGTCACAATTAATGACTTGGAATACGCACCACAGAAACTTCTTGAGTGCAGCATCTTTTCCACAGTCTAATCCTCATTGTCACAGGTGCAAGAATTTTATTTTAATCAGTGAACCAAGAAGAAGAAGAAGAAGAAGAAGGAGGAGGAGGAGGAGGAGGAGGAGGAGGAGGAGGAGGAGAAGAAAAGGACGAAAAATGCTGGCTTTCCTTAACATTTGTGATCAATAGTGTTTCTAGTTCACTAATGTACCAACATATAAGGAAAAATATGAGAAACAGGTTGTTTTCCACTTTCTTGAATAGAACATGGATATTTTGATATACTGCTAAAAATGATCATTTCAGAATTTTATCCCTAATATTCTCAACCATTCTTCTGCACTAGAGGAAAGAGGAGCATGAAGAGGGAGAACCAGAGCAGCGTGTCCGAGTTCCTCCTCCTGGGGCTCCCCATCCAGCCAGAGTGGCAGGGCATCTTCTTCACCCTGTTCCTGGTCATGTACCTGACCACGGTGCTGGGGAACCTGCTCATCATCCTGCTCATCAGGCTGGACTCTCGCCTCCACACCCCCATGTACTTCTTCCTCAGCCACCTGGCTTTCACCGATGTCTCCTTTTCATCTGTCACTATCCCAAAGATGCTGGTAAACATGAAGACTAATCACAAGTCCATCCCTTTTGCAGGGTGCATTTCCCAGATGTATTTTTTCATATTTTTTACTGACCTTGACAGTTTCCTTATTACCTCAATGGCATATGATCGATATGTCGCCATATGTCACCCTCTCCACTACACCACCATCATGAGGGAAGAGCTGTGCACATTACTGGTGGCTGCATCCTGGATCCTGTCCTGTGCCAACTCCCTTTCTCACACCCTCCTCCTGACCCGGCTGTCCTTCTGTGCTGATGACACCATCCCCAACTTCTTCTGTGACCTCGCTGCCCTGCTCAAGCTGTCCTGCTCGGATGTTTTCCTCAATGAGCTGGTCATGTTCACAGTAGGGGCGGTTGTCATTACTCTGCCATTTCTATGTATCCTGGTATCTTATGGGTACATTGGGACCACCATCCTGAGGGTACCTTCAACCAAGGGGATCCGCAAAGCCTTGTCCACATGTGGCTCCCATCTCTCTGTGGTGTCTCTGTATTATGGGGCTATATTTGGACAGTACCTTTTCCCAACATTAAGCAATTTCATTGACAAGGACATCATTGTGGCAATCATGTACACAGTAGTCACACCCATGTTGAACCCTTTTATCTACAGCCTTAGGAACAGAGACATGAAAGCGGCCCTTAGGAAACTCTTCAGTAGACCAACATTTTTCTCACAGTAACATTTGACTGTTGGTTTTTATTTTTGCTTTGTTTTAGTCAGAACCTTCTCATTTTGGTTGACATCTTGTGTTTGTTTTCCATTTGAATGTGTTTCAAAACTTTTTATGTCTCTGAGTCCTAAGACAAATGACAGCACATATTGGATGTACTTGGTAAATATTTATTGACTAGAAATTCATTATTTTATGCAATGTTCTTCTTAAAAATAGATTTTAGCTATTTTATTTTTCACTAGTGCACAATAATTATACACATTTATGGAGCACAATGCAATATTTCAATACGTGTATACAATGTGTGCTGTCAAATCAGAGTAATTAGCATGTCCAGCTCCTTATCATTACAATATTATGTTTGGACCCTCAAAGCTTCCCTCTTTAGTTCTTCATAAAACATATAATAAGTTATTGTGAACTTAGCCACATAACTATATTGTACAACATTAGAATTCAGTCCTTCTCCTAAACTGTTTTAGTACCCGTTTCCAACTTCCATGTAACTCTTCTTCTCCTTACCCTTCCCAGCCTCTAGCAATTACTATTCAACTTTTAAATTGTCTTTTTCATAAATACCTGTGGATCATCAAATGTTAAATTAATTTTATTACTTATTTCTTTAACTTGGAGGGAATCAATAATACAATAATATACAATTTGGTTATACTTATTGGAATAGAATTTTGGAAATTCATATATTTTTGGCCCAAAGACCCAGGCTTTAAAACAACCTAGAATTTACAAAGAATTATCTATATTATTTCACTATTCTTTCTTATGCAGATGAAGTGCATTTTCTTTTTATCTTTATGGGTCTACTGATATCAAAGGATACAAACTACATGCCACTTAAATAAGAAGTGTACTAATTACTCTCTGCCCCGATGTAAAAGATTGCAACAACTCTGAAGATTTTGGTGTCCTGTAGGAGATCAGGACATCCCCAGGGACTCCCCCTTTCCACCACCATGTGGTCCATTTTGCTTACCTCCCATATTCAATCATTAGTGAAAAAGTGCGTCATGCTAGTTTCCTTTGAAATATAACCAAATTCAATTGCAAGATCGTTGAAGGCACCATCATTTTCCTACAAAGACCACTGCAGATTCAGCACTAACTAGCCTTCATAGTCAACCTGCCTTCTTAAATGGAGAATGAAAACCAAAGTGTCTCAGGCTTCAGAGTGCATCAGAATTCCTAGGGAGCTTGCTAAAATACTGATTCCTAGGATCTACAACCATTGATTCTGGTTAAGTAGTTCTGGGGTAGGGCCCAAAATTTTGCATTTTTTTGACTCAAGGGAAATCTGTTGAGTTCTTTGCCCATATTTTTCCTTTTTTTATTGTTGCATTGTAATTATACATCATAGTGAGGTTCAGAATGATAGAAACATACATGCACCTGACAGCATTTGTTGTGTGATTCCCTCCAGGTCCCTCCCTGCTCCCCCCACTCCCCATAGATAATATTTACATTGATATAGATAACTTCATATATGAACAAAGGGTTATTTAAATTGTTTCCATCATCAGATGTCCCCTTTTCTAAGCTCTCAGGCAAGCTGTTGCTGTGGAACTGTGAACTAGGATTTTAGGATTTGAGGAGAACTGGTTTAAGAACTTGGTCTTGGAAGTTATAAGAAACACCATACTCTGATTTTCTGTGAAGCATTAGGACATATTCACATGTTCTACAATAACTAAAAATGTATTTTCATATTTTTGAACAAGCAAGCAATTATTTCACACATGATGCATGATATAATAAAATATGCATAAGTTTAAAGCACTAGATGATTCCAGAAAAACCGTATCCTCCTGTTACTCTTGAGTTCTTGGCAGAATATTGAACAATTTTGTGCTATACTATGTCATTCATTTCTTTTCTTTTTCATACATTTTAAAATCAGAGATGTTCATCACTGGCATTTGAGACTTTTTTTTTTGCGGTACCGGAGATTGAACCCAGGGGCGTTCCACCTCCGCGCTACACCCCCTATTTTTTCATACTTTATTTTGAAACCGGGTCTCACGAAGCTGCGGAGGGCCTCACTAGGTAGAGAGACAGAGAGAGAGAGAGAGAGAGAGAGAGAGAGAGAGAGAGCTGAGGCTGGCCATGAACCCGGATCCTCTGGTCTCTGCCTCCCAAAGTACTGGGATTACAAGCATGCGCCACCATGCCCGGCTGAGACTTTTATTTTTTAAAATTCAAGATTAATAATGTTTTCTCTGCTTTGTGTTCTAAAAAGCTCTTCTAATTTACAGGGGATTCTTCTTTTTTGTTTTTATTTTGTTTTTCATGAATTATTTTATTGGCACATTGCAATATTTAATATACTTCTATTGGTGCATTGTAGTCTCACATCATAATGTAGTTCAGAGTGATAATGACATACATGCACACAGCACCCTACTGGGGTTTCTCCTCCATTATCAAAATCCCTCTAGTATCCTGATTACTCACTAACTTCTGCATATGAGAGAAAACATATGACCCTTCACTTTCTGTGACTGGCTAATCTCACTTAACATAATGTTCTCTAGGTCCACCCATTTTCCTGCAAATGACATAATTTTGTTCTTTATTGATGAGTAGAATTCCAGTGTGTGTGTATTCCATACTTTCGTAATCCATTCATATGTTGATGGACACCTAGGTTGGTTCCATAATTTGACTATTATGAATTGTGTGGTACATTACAATTTTGATGTCATTCATTTAAAAAAGGCCTCGCTGAGCTTGCCTTATTCCTTGACACAGGCCATACAATAGCATTTGTATTAAGTCCAATCCATATTATTGTCATCAGATGCATCACCTTGTTTATCTGTCTTTACATGACCTCTGGGTTGTTTTTCCTTTGTACCCACCCTATATAAAATTGTATTTACCCAATTTTATATGTAAATATGACTAATTCATATGTTGCTCACCCAATTTATGTGTAACTCTAAGACTAATTAGCATGTAACCTGTACCTAGAATGACATTGAAGGCTGTGGTGCTGTGGTGATACCTTAAATTACAGTCTGTTTGAGGTGTGAGGTTGGAAATCGAAACACTTTGAAGGAGTTTGATGTTTGATATATATGCGGAATGTTGACTTCATTTCATAATATTTGATTTAGGCTATGAGTAAGTGAAAACAATTTGACATGGCTGTCTCCCTTTCCACAGAGTTCAAGTTGGACTTCTATTATTCATGTATTTTCACAATCGGATTTTTATCTTTTTAAATAAGCAAGTCACAGGTACTGAGGAACCAAGACAGAGAAGCCCAACAATTGATGCTTTTAGAAATATTAAAATAGCCTTAATCAGGCAACTGACAAAATGAATGATTTCAAGACCTCCTGTTATCTTTAATAAAATTGCACAGGGAATCTTTGTGTTAATTCCAGAAGAGATTGACTGAAGCCTGAATATTTTAAGAATATCTTAAATGTAGTGATGTGCATAGAGGTGGAAATGCAAATATGAAAACAAGTCATTAGCAGAGGCTGTGGTTGGCTTTCCAGGCTGGTGGCTGTAGGTTGTGAGGCAATATCATTTCATCATATATGGTCTGGCCATTGTCCATTTGCATATCCAGCTTTTGGATTTCCAACGTGAGTAATTTAAATTGTTTAGCCCGGAGGAAGCAAGATGGCGACGGAGTAGGAGCCCCTGAACGAGCCTGTCTCAAAACTGTCTCAGAATCGCATCAGGGACTCAGAAATAAACAACATCGCACAGACACAAAAGACCCAAAACCCTAAATCCAGTAACCCAAGTACGAATACACAGACACAGAGGCTACCAGCTCCAGAATTCCTCAGAAAGCTGCAAGCCTGAGACAGCA
>PVJS01044867.1:0-16484 GCA_004027185.1 Glis glis
CAGGGGCGTTCTACCTCCGCGCTACGCCCCCGGCCCTATTTTTTATACTTTATTTTGAAACTGGGTCTCACAAAGTTGCGGAGGGCCTCACTATCTAAGAGAGAGAGAGAGAGAGAGACAGGGCGAAAGAGAGAGAGAGAGAGAGCTGAGGCTGGCCGCGAACCCGGATCCTCCGGTCTCCGCCTCCCAAATTACTGGGATTACAAGCGTGCGCCACCACGCCCGGCTGTGTTATACTTATTTCTAAAACAGAGAAACAAAAAAATACAGTAACAGGTTTGAAGATTTTAGATATGTTCTAAGACCAGTTTGATAGTTTCTATAGTCATTTGATTTGCTAAGATCATCAGAGTTTTAGATAAACTGATTTTTATTCTGATGTTAACTTTAAGATAACAAAAAGAACTTTTTAAAAAAAGTACATGGTTGTTCTTAGATTATTTTATGGGAATTTAAATTTGTTAATATTCACATAAAATTTATTAATATCACATATCTATTTATGATACATACGTGTGAAGCAATCCCAATCTTGTAACATTGAAAGACTTTTAAATGACTATCATTTTCTGTATTTTTGCATTTGACTTTATAAATTAATAATACTCAATTTGTAGCAAAGTCAAAACTTCAATAACATGGTTTATTATTCATGTCTTTATTAGATCTGTATTGAATTGTGAAGGAAATTACTCAATGATGTACTTGAATGTATAGCTATTAGAATCGAGGCAAAAAACTAAGAGAAAAGAAAAATCTCATTTTTAAGGGACCCTACAGATGTGAACCGCTGCCATGACTATAACTCTTCCCACAGTTTATCCCCTGATGGAGGAGACATTTTCAACTCCTAATGCTGTTCTGGCCTTCCTTGATGGTGGCATACCTGTTTGCTAAAGTTGTCATCTCACTGGCACTAAACCACATGATTTCTCCCCGATGTTATTTCATTTTATTTCCCATAAAAAGCACAATGAGAAATATCCTTGAAGTCAGAGCTTTTACTTCCCAACTATAGTGCTGAGTTTTATAACATCGTTAGGTTTCTTACAGAAAAATAGTAATGTGTGTGATGTGAATCAGTTTCTCATATTGGTTTAAGCATTTCTCAGGCCCAACCAGTCTTCAGATTCACTTATTGACTGGAATTTCATCTATTAGTGATATAGATTTACCAGGCCACTAGGTAAAAGGGGAAAAAAATCTTTAGCAACTTCTAAATTAAGTAGCTACACAACTATCAGTTATTACACTGATAGGATATGAGGTATAAATGTCCCCTTCCCAAAGAGAAATGCTAGTTGTTATCATTTAAAACCAAAAGGAAGTGGCTATAATCGAATTTAAATTTCATTAGTTTAAAAATAAAATATAATTATTTAAATTGTCTTTAAAATAGCAAAATTAAGATTGTCATCTATAATCTCAGGGCTCAGAAATAAACAACATGACCTTAGAGTAACAGACTTCAGATAAAAATATTCTAATTATTTTTCTGAAAATTACCATATCCTGCTTCTGTTTCTCATTAGGAGACCAATGCTTCTATTTAAATATAGCAGTTTTAAAAGGATTCCAGCCACTGTTGTCAATATCTGCCGACAAAGTGTCTATACAGCTATAGAAGGACATGACTGATGCTCTTGACCATTGCCTGTGTTGGGAGTTACATTAAGACAATGTGGTGTTTTAGGAATGGTCATACAGCTGGGAACTGCAATCTCATCGAAGCCAACGTGTCTAGTTTGCAATATTGTCTCTGTGATTTATCTTGGTAAGTTTACTTTCTGGTTTTTGGGAACTTGGAAAATGAGGAGTTAGAAAGGTGCCAGATAATGAATAGATAGATTCAGTAAGAAAGAGAAAGTAAAACAAGAGTTTTCTACTCTTCCTCTCTGTATATTTCTATTGACTATGAGCAATACACGTGCTGATATAAATGAAGATTTTATACTCTAAACCATGGCTAGGATATTAAGTCATAGGAAATCGGGAAATATGTTTAGGTCTCTAAACAAGTAGTCAGAACCACTCTTGTGTATTCAAGAGGCAGAACAAGACAGTCCTTAGTAATGTCTATAACAATGATGAACATGAACACAAATCATGGGCTATTGAGAATACTTAGTGAAAAGAGTATTTGATCATTCTACTATTCACTTCTTATCTTTCAATTTCTGTAACTTAGACAACTTTTCAACAAAAATCCTTCTTGCTAATGTGATCATTTCCAGCATGAGGCAGGAAGTAGCTTAGCATAATCTAAGTAGCTTTGCTAACAAGGGTAATAGTCATGGTCTAATCAGGGGAGGAAAGAATGAAGCTGACATCTGTAGAGCTTATACAATATGTAGAATGCAATAGATATTTTGCAGCATTTAACCTTGATTCCTACCCTGAGAAAACGACATTTGCTGTTATCCTCTTTTGGTCAGTTCTCTATTACTATAAGAAGATATCTGTGATAGACTTAAAAGCAGGAAAGGTTTAGTTTGGCCCTCAGATTCAGAGGTTTTGGTTCATGGCCAATTCGACTGTTGCTTATGGGCCTTTGGTGAGGCAGTCTATCATGGTGGAAGTATATGAGAGAAGAAACTCCTCATCTTATGGTAGACAGGGATCAGAGAGAGAAACAGGAAAGGCTGTAGTCTCTTTCCCCTTATTGGGCAAGCCACCTGTGACCTGACTTCCTTCCATTAGGCCCCACCCCCTAAAGGTTCCACTACTTCCCAGTAGTGCCATAGGCTGGGGCCCAAGCCTTCAACCCATGGATCTTCAGAGACATTCAAGATACAAACTATACCATATCTTTACTTCAGACATGGTGGAAAAAGTTTAAGTAGCATGCCCAAGGTGACATAAGAATGAATGCCAAGAAACAAACCCATGTCTAGCATTTCCTTCCTTCCTTCCTTCCTTCCTTCCTTCCTTCCTTCCTTCCTTCTTTCCCTCCCTCCCTCCCTCCCACCCTCTTTCTTTTTCTTTCTTTTGACTGCATAAACACATAATTAAATGTGCATGATTTTCTCCTCCTCCTCCTCCTCCTCCTCCTCCTTCTTCTTCTTCTTCTCCATAATGTCACACCAACTCTTTAGATCATGGATCTTCCACCCAATTTCCAGATCATGAAAATTTATGAATTCCATTTGTGGGGGAATTCAACCACATTACCACATTGTCTTTAGAACTAAAAATGATTTATTTTCTTCAGTGGACTTACGAATTTATTTTCTCAGTACCAGTCTCAGCCCAAAATCTCAAACTAAAATCAAGAAACAATAATGGTTTAAGAACTGAAAAGCAACCCATAGTTGAAAATTCAGGTGCCTCTCTTAGCTGATGGGCAAACTGCAAAATATTTGGCTCTCATGACATATATATTTTTATTTAAAAACTTTGAGAGAGTTTTTTTTCCAATTGACAAATATTTTTTCAAATTGTTTTGTTCATTTTTACCACCTTCACTGAAGCATGAATAGCACAGAAGTGGGCATTAGTCTGGCTTGTGTGTGACTCAATCGAGTGTTACTTGCATTCCAATTACTCAGACAGCCTGGAATACAGCTGTGCCCAAGAAGGATTTCAGAGTTTCTTAACAACCTCTGTATACCACAATTGAATTCACTGGATTATATGTTAACTGTTACAGTTTGGATCTGAACTAGGGGAGTTTCTACATTATCAATTATAAAAGCATGAATTACCTGAGTCTTGCCAAATTCAGAAAATATTTTAAGATGTTATTTTTAAAAAGAGGTAATATAGTTTAATATTCTCATGGTCAGTCCATGTGCTCATGTGAGATAGAGAAGAGAACTGTGAAACAATGTCAGATAAAGCAGCCCAGGGAGACAGCCTCTTTATTAATGTGGAAGAGAGGACACATATATGACAGCGATGAACCTATCAAATTAATCATTAGGGCAATACATCTCACTGAATTCTACCTCTGTCATTTATAGCAGTGTGAGTTTTGATGCATTATTAGCTTTCTGCTATTCAGGTCTTCTAATGGGCTCCTTGTTGAAAGGATTAAGTGTGATAATGTATATAAAATGCTCATGGACGTACTTGTCACCTACTGAGTCTGCCATAAAGAAATGATCAGTTCCCTTGCCCAACTGCATGAATTTGAAACAAGTTCTTGTCTCAGACAATACTTTATCATGAACTGTTGGGTTTGTTATATAACAGCACAAGGTCAAAAATAACTACAGTTTGAATCATTCTACTTCATCTTTGGCCTCAATTAAATAGAAACTAAATACAGATCTGAATCCTCCATGTCAAAACTGAAACTGCAGTTACTCAAGACTAGGAAGAAACAGAATGCTCACTTTTATCATTATACACATTATTCTGGTAAAGATAAAGAAGCACATAATTGTCAACATTTTCTTTATCTAAGACATAGTAAATATCTTAAGGAATATCACTTTTAAAGAAACTAGAATAGAAACTTTAATCTATTTGGGTAAAAGACACATTTATTTAATATCTACCTACAGTATCCATTAATAAAGAGACAATACAAAATAAATTGCATGTGCATGTTAAGGGTAGTGTTTCTTATATTGCACTTTATCAGTATATAGTATTGTAGTCACTGTTTTTACTAACTTGTCATATAGCATTGAGACAAAGCCACGACCCATAGCATTTTACCAACTCTTTCAAAAAGCATTCTATTTCCTAGATTTGGAAATTTAATCAAGAATTTACTAGAATGATTCATTTCATTTAAATCTTCTGGTCCTAGAATATATTCTCATTGCACAAACTAAGAGATGGAAAAACTAAATTTTCTCCAGATAGTTTGCTACTAGATGGATATAGTTCTCAGCAACACAAGAATCTTCTGCAGCTCAAGGAATGGGATCATGATAAATTATAGAAGGCTGGCAAAAGGACAAGTTTCAGAAGCTGTTCACATTTCTTTAACTGCTCTTATCAGAGGTTCTCTTGTACACTGTTGACTACGGATAGCTGTAGTGTAGCATGGAGCAACTGTATTTTAGATAGTAGTACTGAAGATTCTGGGACTGCGTTATTTTTTTATCTCTGTTTCCCTTCTCTTTTAATAGTAAATGTAAAATGTATATAGGATTCCAGTACAGGATGGTGATAGTAGGAAGTCCATGTGTGAGGGGGCAGGGAGTATATGGGAACTAATTGAACTTTCCAATTCTGCTGTAAACCTAAAATTGTTCTAAAAACAAAGTATAATAAAAATGATGTAAAGCAACAAGGATGCAGCATGATATTCTTTTGCTTTGCTTTCATTTTCAGATGCTTAACATTTCTCAGTTATAAGAATTTTAAAAATTGAAATAATTTCAAAATATAAGTGCAATATTAACTAAAGTTATCCTGTTAGTTTTTCTTCTCATTTAGCCTTGTGAAAGTTATGACCAATTTGAGAATTTTACTCGTATTACAAAATAAATGAACTATATGCATAGGCACTGACCAATTTAAAATAAACCATAAAATTAAGGTCAAATTATATCAACAGGATAAAATGGAAAATATACTTTATGTGTTATGCTGTTTGTCATGAGAGAAAAAAGACTCATTATGGCTATAATAGTAACCAGGCTCTTCATGATAAGAGTTGTATGAAAACTTTTTACAACCTACCATTAAGTGAACTCTTTGCTCTTATAACCATTTGATCTATAGTTGCTCTTCTCATTAAAGGGGGAAAAAGGAATTTAATTTCAATTTTAACAGCCTAGAGCACACACTAAAGATAATGAAAAAGGGCATTTGTAAGTTTCAATATAAAGAAACTACACACCTATAACTGATAGAAACAAGGGACACAAAGAGCTAAATGATTACTGTTGTGGGGCACATTATCAGTAAGGGCTTCAGAGTGCTGTATACATGTGCTAAGTACTTTTCAATGAGCTAATCCCAAATAGCATCCTTGTGAAGTTGATGAGTGTTATTGACATTTATGAATAAAAGTTAAAAATAATATTTCAGAAACTAGAGCAGTTCTTCAAAAGCCACTCTTGCAGACTTAGCAAAAGCACACATCCATACACATAATCACAGGCACACTAAAACAGTCACACAATTAATTTCTGACCCTGAAGCACACCACTGAAACACCTAAAATAGTTTCACTAACGACATTTAAAACAAACAAACATGCAGCAAAAAAGCACAACAATAAGTGACATAAGAAGAACAAACTAAAAAATAAACTAAACAATGGTATAGAATAGTGCAATAAGTGAATACTAAATGCAGAATTTCAAAACACATCATCTCTGTATTAAGAAATTCTATGAGCATTTACATCTTTAATAAATAAAAGCACTAAGTGATCTCTGAAGCATTGCCTGTTCTATTATTCTATACATATACCTATAATTATACTGAATTTACCTAAATGCTATTTCTGACTTAATTTATGTAATCTAAATTTTTTTTAGGATTTATAGTTTGCATGATCACCATAAACCAAAAGTTCTAGAGTGTAGAAATTTAACAGGAGCAATACAAATAAGAGTGAGAAAGAGAGAAAAAGCTTGTATTCCCACAGTGTACTCTTACTTGATAAAGTAGATTTGTTGTTATTGGGTATTAGAGAAAGAGTGTTAAAATGTTTGTTAGTTGTAAGGGTTTGGATTTGGAATGTCCCCCTAGCCCTCAAAGAAACAAGGTAGCAATGTTGGAAGCAAGGCTTGGTTCTAAGGAGGAATCCTGGGGGTGCCTTGGGGATTATATGGTTCTTCTTCCTGCTGTTCACTCTCTGCTTCCCATGGCCTTGATCTGAGAGCAGAGCCTTGCACTCTCCCTCTCTTTGCTTCCTGCTGCCATGCCCTGAGCTCTGCAGACCTGATCTCACAAGGACTAAAAAAAAAAAAAAAAACCTGAAATCTCCAAAAACTATGAGCAAATAAATCTTCCTTTCTCTAAGTATGTGGTCAGTTGTTATGGATTACAACAGTGAGAATGTTGACCAGGACATTAGGATATGCAAATAAAGAGGGCTAAATATTGAGTTAAAAAATAAGCAAATATGTAGTATGGTAAAATAGCCCAAAACAAAACAATAAAAGAACCAATTCCTGATTAGAAAGCAATTGTATTTGGGTAGATTAGTTGTTCAATTTATTTCTAGAAAGGAGATAGATATTTAATACATCAAAAAACATTTTTACTAAATTTTCTATCAGGTAATTCTTTTGAAAAATGATCTGAAATTGAGCCCCCAGAACCTAGAATTTTACACTAATACCTATGGACATATATTGTGTTGATTCTCTCACTCCATCATTACAGTCAAATAGGTCTGGCTTGATAGATCTAAATGAGCATTCTATACACACTTTACATACTCCATGTGCCAAATAACTAACATGGTTCCATGTAACCAATAATTCAAGAGTCAATGGGCTTTTAAAAAATCTACTATTAAATTTGTAAAAATTCATATAAATGAAGTAAATTTCAATGATTTTCACTAAAATTTTTTTTAACTACCTAGCCCTCTATATTCCAACTGACAGGAGTGGACTACAATCAAAAAACCTGCCCATTGATCCAGAATATCCTAAATGGAATAATACAAAAAATAACTTTTTATGAACATTCAGAAATGGAGATGATTGTGTTTTATGCACAATGCATCTGACTCCACAATGGGGAAAGTAACTCATCTACAATGCATCACATAAAACAGAGGCACTGGGGTGAGGGCCCCGTGGAGAACACAACAGGACGGAGTAGAACTCCATACGAGCGGCTGACACCTGAGCCTGGATAACAGTCATGCTCGCAGCTGCAAAGGGCCAGTGAGTGAGGAGGTACTAAGGATAATAACTTCGAAATACCTTTCAACCCTTCATCTGGCTTCTTCCTCCAGCAAAGGTTAAAAGTGAGTTTGACACCTTGTTCTATCGCCTGCACTTACCCTCAGGTGATAAAAGAGACAATGAAATATAATAATGGGTCCCTGTGTTCCATGGCACCGTACAACATCTATTACACATCTCCCAAAGTTCAAACATACTCTTCCTAGTGATTTTAAATCACTGAACTATATTTAAACAAAAATAAAAGAAAACATTAGAGTAGACATGTCACTATGTCTGTGTGTTTTTACCCTTGCCTCTGAAGTGGTTGATATCTTCCTTAATGCTCCTTTTCTCCAGTCTCTAATGAACCTGATATGGCCAAAGGTTTTCATGTGTTTTAGGCCAGCAGACCTGAAACACTAATTAATTAGATTCTTCTCCTATTGGCTTTTTAAATCTGCATTATATTGTTAATTAAGAAATACAGTAAACATAGCATTAAAATAATAATTAGCTAATTTACTAAGTATTCAATATGTACTAGGGACTGTGCAATGATCTCATATGGATTAGATATTTTTCCAAAAGAGCAAAAACACTTGCAGAACACAAAATAATAAGTGCTTACACATATATGTTAAGTACAGCATACTGACATATAGGAAATATTTATATCTTGAATCATTCTAACTTTATTATTGTAAAGCCTATTAAAGTAAGAAAATATTTCTATCATGAATCACATATATATAAGAACTATTAATATAAGAATTAATACTAAGAAGCTACATAAGTAAATACAAAGAAATAATCCCTGCAATTTCTCTTACCTCAGCTTTGCCAAAAATTCTACCAGCAAGTCCTTTAATTGCTCATCCTCAGATATATTTTAGTCTTTTTCCCTTCTCTCTTTCACTTATCATCATTTATTATCAGTGAACCCTGAGAATGTCATTGTTCAGTGGCTTACATCTGAACATCTGTACTTTGGGCTGTTTGTGGGATATTTATGGATAAAGGTCTCTGAAGAAGAAGCAAAGTTCATAGACAGCTAAGAGAAAACTGATGGGAGAGAAATGCAATCACTCAAAAACTGGGTACCTTCCTTTAGAGTGTGAATTGGCTCATGAATGAAATGCCTGATTTACTCCTGAGTGTCTGCAAGAAAACCTAGCAATGTCCATTATGCTAGAACAGCACTGTCGGTCAGTGGAAGGCATGAGCATTCATGTCAAGTGTCTTGTCATCTCCCAGAGCAATGCTATCTTCCAGCCTTATCCCCCGACACTTCTATCCAGCAATGGAAGTTTCTCACATAAAACAAAATAGCAAGTACTATTTTCCATATTCTTATTCATGTCTTCATCAAGACTTTAGATGCAATCTGATTATAAATGAGAGCATGTATTACAAAAACTACCTTTGTTATGTGTGCTGCCACTTAGACATCACTTTTTGAATAAGCTTGTGTCCAGCTAGATTAAAAAAGAAGTTGAGAGAATATATTTCATGTTCAAATAGAAAATTTGCTGGGATTTTAGATTTCAGCTGTTCTTCTAAGATCCTATGTAATACAGTGATTAATAGGATTTATTTTAGAAAAAAATTCCAAAGTAGGTTGCTTAGCTGCCAATGAAATAGGATATAAATTGCTCACCCATTTAACAACTATTAAAATATATGTGAGTTGATGTGTGTGTGTATATATATATATATATATACACACATACATGTATGTGTATCCACGGAACTAAAAATGTAGACCAATGAAGAGGTGTGTGACTCTAAAACATAATAAGGATTTTGTTTATCTTTTTATGTTCATGCACACATACCAATTAATATTTATCTGTGTATCACTCAATAAACATTTAGGCTGAGAGTGATCTATTGATTTTTCAATCTACATGTAAGTCATTAATCATAAGTTTTCTTTTGCAGCAAACATCAATGAAAAAGCAAAAATTAAAAGAGAAACAAAATATAAAAACAAACAATTGATAACTCACATGATTGAACAGAATGCCAATCCTACTGTAGAATGGAATGAAGTGGCTCAATGGAATCATTTCTCTATAGAGTACCACTGCTGTTAAATAATTAAAGATTTCTAAATCTCCACAATATATCACCCCAATACTAAGTATTTGTGAGAATATTCCTTTCTATAGTAGCCATAGTATTTAATTTTGAATAAGACTTTGAATTTTAATAAGACTTCTTTATCATAAAAGGTAGAGAGTGCCATTTTCAATAGTAATTCTTCTACACTAAAAGATCAGAAAATTGCAAGTCTTTCAGAGCTTCAGCTAAAATGTATTAACATGAAAGACATAAAGGAGTTTATATAGTACAACAGTGAAACTGCTAGAATTGGTCTTAGGTTCTTTATTTCTCGGCAGAATATGGATAAAAATAATTATAGGCTTTATATTCAAGGAGAACAAGGACTCCTTCATTAGTATCTTTGTGATCTTGCCACCTTGAGAGCTTTCTGAACCTCAGTGATTTCATCTGTTAAATGGGCAAACTATACTAATTCACGGCATACTCCAAATTTGTAATTATATACAAATACAAAACACTGACATTTAAAATATTAGTTGTTTCCAACATATCTTTTAAATATTTGTTTTTATATATAAACTAATGAAAGTCAAAAGGAGTTCTAAGTAATGAAAACACTTTTAATTAACAATGTGCTGAATGCCCAACTTATCTTTATTTATCCTTCATACTTCCTAAAGTGAAGAAAAACCACACCATTTTTTTTTTGGCCTGGGGTTACAGAAGGGACATGACAATGAGATTTTAACCTAAAATATTAAATAATCTAGAATGAGGCATTCTGGAAAAGAAAGGCAATGATTAGACTGCTGGATATAAAACCTATTATAAATCCACTCTACTACTGAAATAGTAATTGACAGATAAAAGTGATAAAGATAATAGAAGCAAAGATTAGTAAGTAAATGAATCTAACTTATGATTATAGTGACAACAAAAAACATTAATTTACAAATGAAAAAATGTGTTTGAAAGACAACAGTGCTGTGTTTCTATCTCTTATTAGATACAAAAATCAATTCCCTACAGTGTAGGTCTATAACACCTTAGTAGTTATTAAAATGTACAGGAAAAATATGGTTGTATAGTTTCCTAAAATATTTTTGTAAGCATTATGACAAAGAAACAACAATAAATGAAAAGGAATAGCTCTACTACACAAATATTTTTACATGTCTGTAATAATGTAACTATGTTTAAGTAAATAACTGGGGAAAATGTCACAATATTTATCCAGGTGTTATACATAGAATATACTGAGATCTTTAAAACTCAGCAAGAATACCAAAAACTACTAGAAAAATAATGAAAAGCATGAATAAAAATATTTAGAAATTTAAAACATTAAATACCTACAGGCAGGTGAAGGAAATTTGAGAATCTTTACCTGTTGGATGTTTAAATCAGTGTGGGTACAAATGATTGTATTGATATAAACTGAAAAACTTTAAACTCTTCTTGCCTTATGATTCATAAATTACACTTCTTTCAAGAATTTATTTATAATTAATTATCAGAGATGCCCACAAAAATGTACATAGTATATACACTATAAAAGGTCACAATTTAAATCCACAGTATTAGAAGACTGTAAAATTCTAAATTCAATATAATTCCAAACTTGCTAACAATATAGCCAATTAGTATAGATTTAACAACATTAGCAATTAATATAGATTTTCTTCATGTGGTAGAGGGCAAAGCCTTATCAATTATTTTCTCCTGTTCTTTATTTTCCCAGTCTTCTACTATAAACTCATGCTACTTATACAGTAATGGAAATTGTCATAAATTAGGTTAATGCAGAAGTGATGATGGATGCTGGACAATATGGGGTAATTTAGCATGTAGTAGAATCATAGGAGAGTGGTGGATTGCATAGGGACTTAGATGGCTAAGAACTTCCTATGTCATTGAGTAGGCAGTGGGGAGCCATTGAAGTTTTCTGTGCAGGGAATTCACACAGTCAATCTGCTGGTTATGTGCAGGGCTAAGTGAACGACTTTGCATCTAGTTGTAAAGAGGCCAATTGCAATCAAATTACAGTATATATAGTGCTGTTAGATTTTAGTGGTCTTAACAATGTAATATCAGAAATTTCAAGGTAATCTCATACAGTTAACTAATAAATAAGCCTTATATTACATGATCTAAGCAAGACCTTCCTATCAACTCTCATACGATGCACCAAGACTCTAAGCTTTTTGATCACATCTGTTATCTCTTGAAAATCATGGGCATGAAGTTTATCTTGTTCATATGAAGAACCAATCTACAGCACCACATCTACTATGTGGGCCCTGGAGTTTTAAGCTCATCCTGTTGATATTAGGCTACATTTAACTGTGAGGATAACAAGAAATGTGAATATGTCTATTACTTCTAACTAGTGAGTCTATCCATTGAACTGTTGGGAAACACAGATATTTCAGAATTGAATGAAAAGAACAAGAATTCACCTGGACTTTTAAAGGACAATTAGATATTTATAGCATCATCAGATCAGCTATATCGATGATAAGGGTTATTTTGACATTCTGTATCATTTTGCTTTAGAGCCATCTTCTTTCCCATTTATGTACAACTTAGGTTTTGATGTGTTATGAATTAATTTAAAATTTGCATAACACAATACACTATAAATAATCCCTTTAGATAACCAAACATACAAATCATATCTGGTTATACTGGTTATACAATGATTTCGTTTTTGTTTTTGTCTTTTCTTTGATTGAACCCAGGGGTGCTCTCCCACTGAGCTAAATCTCCAGCCCTTTTTGTTTTTCATTTTGAGACAGGGTTTCCTTAAGTTGCTTAGGCTGGCCTCAAAACTGCAATCCTCCTGTCTTAGACTCTCAAGTCTTTGAGATCACAGGCCTATGCCATTACACCCTGCAATATGTTTTTAACCCTTGGGATACAACCTTCACTTTCTGCAAGAGAATCCTTAATCTCACTTTTAAATCAATTCTACTTCACTGATATAAAAACCATATCCTATTCCTTAAGATATTTTTTGATATTTGTCCTTTACAAGATCATGTTACTTCTCAATTAAAATCCTTTCTCTTCACGGCACAGCTACTTCTAGTCTACAGTAGCATATCTTGTCACTAATACTCTTTCCAAATGGAAACTTCTTGGCCTTGAGAGTTTCCATTTCGTTCGTTCAATATTCTATGTCCCTTTTTTCCTAGCTGGATCACAAATAGATTTGAAAAGAAGATAATGTGAAATTACCTACACTATTTGGCAAAGACAAAACATATAAGGGATTACAATTTTTTATATTAAGTACAAAAGTAGATAAAAAGGATAAATTTAAAAGGTTAAATTAAAGTGGTACTATTGAGCAAAGAACATTAAACTCTGGAAATAAAAACACAGGAAGCAGAACATTTTATTTCAGCCCATAAAACACCATACTCTTTGGCTACAGCTTTGAGAACCACAGTCCAGATTACTGGAAAAGAATGGGTCATTGACAGGAAAAGTCCTAAAATAAATAATTCTAGCCACAAATTTTCTATGTACCCAGAGATGAAGTGAGCACATGAAGTTATAAAACTTGCCTACTTGTGAAATAAATTTGTTCATCTTAAAATTCAGTTTTAAAAGAAGACATCATGATTTTTGATGATGTGGGCTCAGAAATGATGTAATTTTACAGATTAAAATGAGCCTCCTTGGAGGATGAGTGAGAGGTGGAATGATGTAGCTTCTTTTAAACATAGATAGGTGAGAAAATGAAGCTTTGTTTCTGTTTAATTTTGTTTCCTTTTTCTTTTTTATATTCTTTTTACTTCTTGTTGGCCATTAATTTACATATATCAGAATAATATATATTAAGTTCCAAATCTTATATTTTTATAATTGCATAAATGTATAATATACTAATGGGACATGATGGGTATATTTAGTATATCAGATATATATTATTTAATGATCTATATCATTAAACCATAATCTTAGAAATACATATATATTTATATATATATATATTAGCTTGTGATATGAAGAAATATATCTAAAATATACTTGCATATGTGTGTTTACATCTATATATCTTTCTATCTATATATTAGTTTGTGGTATAGGCAAATAAATTTTTATAGAATTCTGAATCATCAATAAATTTGGTCAGTATTCACTGGCCACTAAGATAGTGATGCCATGGCTAAGCTTTCCAACTTTAAATTTACTCTAAAATGCTAAAATAAAGGCACTGTTGTTAGAAAGAAAGGAGATTACATATATAACATCCCTCCCCTAGAGAAGGCAGTTGATAATAGTATCCTTGCTCATTTCATACTTATTGTGAGGATTAAATTGGACAATTTATGAAAAACTCCTCGGGTTTTGCCTTATATATGTTTGCTGCTTACCAATGTATTCATTCAGCCAACATAGATATGTTAAATGTCTGTTGAATGTAGATGCATGCAAGTGCTGTATGTTAAAAAGGAAGTGTTCTATATAAAACAAAGTAAGTACAAGATATTCAAGGTTATCTTAAAACACTAAATTTATTTCTGGATCTGTTCTATATTTAATACAAAAAAGGGATTATATCATCCATAAGTGAAAAGCAGCAAGTTAATCAACAGTTATGATTTCATCTTTTATGGTGAAAGTTAATTTGGCCATTTGACAATTCTAATTTTAATATGGTATATTAAGGGTAATGCGGTGATGATTCAGGGTGCATTATCATTTAAAATAATTAAAATAACTAAATGGTACACACAGATCATTAGCTAGTAAGCTGATAGCATATCTATACAGAATGGAAGCTTATGTATAATAAGCAATGCATAATCCTTAAAATCATGATAGTTAATGAGAATAAAACACATTCATTTAAAATAACCCTTGCCAAAGTGATAAACAACTTGTATGTAATTTTCAAGGTAGGAAAATACCACTTAAAGAAGAGTTTTTAAAATCTTTTTAGAGATTTTTAGAGAAGAACCTAATCTCCATTTATACCTTTAGTATTGTATGTAGCCCAATCCAAATCTTTATTACAAAAAAGAATAATTTACAAGGATATAGAAGAAATGGATTAAGTTCACACATTGAACATTAAAATCAACATTCTTATCAAATAAACCCATAATGGTAATGAAATTGAGTATTATGTTAACTAAATGGGGTGAGAGCAAGTTGGAGATTTTAATAAATTTGAATAAGCATACATTAATTTTACTTCAATGAATGCATATTTCAGAAAATATGCACCATTTTTCATTTTAATAATGCTATAAAAAATAATATTATAGTATATACCCATAAAGCAAAACTATTAATTGGGCCACAGAAATATTTTAGTGTGATTTTAACAGTTTGACTCAGGACCATAACTGCCATGTCATATTCAAACAACTTTAATTAAAATCATGCAGCTTATCTAAAATGATACAAGTGGTTCAGCCCATTGTCTGGAAAACATCTATGCAAAGTAAAAAAAAAGTTTATATTTTATAAAATTTTCTTTCAACAAGACATAACCAATTGCATATTCTCACAAGTATGAAGATGTAAAAGAGGCAACAGGAAAAAGAAGTAATGGAGATTAATCATGTCTCACAAAAGAAAAAATAGTGATTTTTCAACTTGTTGAAATTGGGCTCTCTACCGTTACCACTTACTTTTCTCCTTCTATCCTTCTTTTCCCCACTTTAGGATCATAACCTAACATTATTTCACCAGCTATGATCTTGATTTATTTTAAAGTTCTATTTCGCCAATGAGATTTAGATAATTGTGTGTTATAAAAATGATCAAATTCATTTTCCTAAGTAAATCAGTAATGTAGCCTAATCATGTAGTTTGGCATATTTCATTTTTCGAATGCATCTGTCTTCAATTGGTATACTTTCAGACTCAGTCCAAGTCTGGATATCCTCCCTAATTCATAAGTACACATAAACCTTCACTACTGATTTTTTAAAAGGTTTCTCTAAAATTTGTGCCTAATGCTTTCTAATTTGTAATCAATATTTATGCTACCCTCTTAAATAAATGCCTCTAGAAAATTCTAATATTTAGCTTCCTAATGACATAAGAATTATTTAAAAGTACATCTCCAGCAAGGATATATTGACTTTCAAGCTATTTTAGAAATAGTAAAATATTTTATCAAAATAGTTCTTTGCTCTAATAAAAAATAGTTGGCTCAAATATTTATTATATTTCTCCATTTGGTTTGGGGACAAGCCATTTTGCAACTTAACATTTTGATTTTTTAAAGTTATAAGATTAAAAAAAAGACATTTATGATGAATCCCTGGAAAAAGGACAATATGCCTCTTAAAGTGCATTATGTAATCTTATATTTAACCATAACAAATGAGTACTTATTATACACATAGCACTTCCCATATATACTATATTTCTGTAATATTTTTACAAAGTGGCTGACCCTTGCTTTTAAGAATCTGACAATTTAAAGCCGGGCGTGGTGGCGCACGCTTGTAATCCTAGTACTTTGGGAGGCGGAGACCGGAGGATCCGGGTTCGCGGCCAGCCTCAGCTCTCGCTCTCTCTCTCCCTGTCTCTCTCTCTCTCTCTCTCTCTCTCTCTCTCTCTCTCTCCTTTGTG